>MNCI01027001.1:163926-207052 GCA_015680685.1 Gnetum montanum
TAAACTCCTAGAAGCGGAACGAGTACGACTTGATTACGAGCATTTAAGTGTGATTGCTTGGTAGCCCAGTGGTATAGCTAGGGGGATCTACGCTTGGTAACCTAGTGGTGTATTTGGGGTCTGCGCTTGGTAATCCCAGTGGCGTACCTAGGCCTATGCTTGGTAGTCCCAGTGGAAATCGTGCACAAGGTCCAAGATGTGTACGGTTGATCAAGGAATCGGTTGCTCGTCGCACTTAGGCTAGATTAGATTTTCTTACCCTTTCCCTCCTAGCTTAGCTTAGTTAGTATTATTTTCCACTGCCTTCAGGAGTAGCATTAGATTAGGACAAATCATACACCTCATCTAGACTAAACCATACGTGACATATGCAAAACTAGTCTATGTGGGAAGACAGCGAATTGCGACCTAAGGCTAACTGTCTAGGTGCTATAACTAGTCCATCTGCGGAGTTCGACCAGATCACGCATGCGACGCTCGTTTCGTATGGTTGAGTGTAGGGGTACCTCGCCACTCATCAATGGGCTTCATAATGAAACAAGGGAGACCCTTTGGATGTATGCCCTAGGGCAATTATATGAGCTCCAAGCCCATTAGATCAAATAGCTAATTGAGCATGTGGAAAAAGAAGGAGGAGAGATATGCAAATGGGAGAATGTCAAGAAATATTAATGGCACCCAACTCTTCAATAGAAGGAGGTCTAGATCTATGCTAAGGAGAACGAAACCACTCTCGATAAGGTGGTCCCACAACAAACATTGTCGATATAGAAGTCTATTTATGAACTTGAAGCAAAGTTTAATAGAATGTCCAAATGGATATGTGAAAATGTTACAGCTCTCATTGAGATGGTCGATGAGAGGATCATGCAAAATAAGCTAGGCAATAACAATAAACAAAGGATATAGAACCAAGAAATACCTAGCAACACATTTCGGCAAACGAGAAAAGTGATCAATGAAAGCAAGGCTATAGACTCAACTACAGATGAAGACATTGGATGTGACATTTACATAAATGACCATTTGAAGGGCCATTGCCTAATCTTGTTGCATCTACAAGAGCATTGGACAAGTGCCTTAAATTTGAAGTTTGTGCAAAAGCGCATGCTCGAGAGATTTCCTCTCCCTCAAGGTCATTATAGACAGTCCTACAATCGATTGTACCATCCTAGGGAGACTTATTATTGGCTTTAACATAGTCATCAACTGTAGTGGCAACAACCACAATTTTGGGAAAAGCCACCACCAAATCAGCCCTATCCTTTCTACCTATTAAAACTGCATGAATACTATGTTCAACACCCTATTTCTCTAACTAGTTTTACATCCTCTACTTCTAATCATCACTACCACTCTCCCAAGTACCATCAATTCATGACATCCCTTGAAGGATCACTACTTCATGCTTCTTACCATCCATCCTACCCTTGATATTCTCATAATCCACCTCATTATATGTCACCACCAAGGACACAGGAAAGTTTCACATCACAATATCAACAAACAAATGTTGCTTATGCTGCACATGTGCATAGACATGCTGACACCAGTGGGTCTCAATCACAATGTAGGAAATGCCCCTTCTGGGGGAAAGGTCATAAGATGAAGCAAACCATGCATGGACCCACCACATCATTTGAGCCAGCACAATTCCAATCTAGTGCACCACCTTCCTTTTCACCACCACCATCCTCTAAGCCTACACAAGGGCCACCATCCATCAGTACTCCAATTCTAAATCCAACCAATGAATCTACAAGCATGGAGAGACAAACAAATCCATGCATACCATATCATGATCAAGGGTGCAATCATGGGCCAACTAGGCATAATGTTCATACACCTCATACTTTGACCCATCATCCATCTAATAACCAAGTGTGTGATCGATGATTTTTCTACCTAGCCACCACATCACCAATAGATACCCAATGGCTAGTGCAAGAATGGTTACCAATGTTTCATACATGCATGGATCCCAATTATCCACTTATTAATCCTTGTCATGGCCAAATGTTTAGTCATGGAGGTTAGCCCCCATTCTAGTCTTTAGGATTCTTAAGTATTTTTCATCTTCTTGTTTTACAACTTTTTGTTTTACACATTCTTTATTTTACATCTTCTTGTTTTCATGTTATTAATCTTTTTTAATTTTTTACACCATCGTTAGTACATTTGTTATTTCTTGAATATTTTATACTTCTTTTATATTTTCTTTTATTTTGGAGTGATTTTCTAACTTTTTGTTAATACATGCTAGGTATAGTGGTAATGCGTTGATTGATGGTGGTATGTACTATTTTTGTTATTTGATTGTTGGTGTCTAGATTTTGGCTTTGAATTTTGTTATGGATGATTAGGACATGGTTTTGTTTTCATGTAATAGGTAGTGAGTTCACAACATTCACCATTCAAAAACTCTATAATTTTCCTTTTTCTAGAAACGTGTAGTCCCTTTTTCAAATTTGTGACTTTGGTAGTTTCTAGAATTGGGAAGGATTCAAAGGTTTGAACAAGGTGTGGCTTTAAGGGGATTTTATATTCTTTATGCCTTTCTATTTGCTTGGGTGCATGTGTGTTTTTATGGATTTCTTACCATTTTGTGTCGACCAATAAAAGGAATTTGAATAAGTCTTTGCATGGTGTGGTAGAAAAAATAATGAGAAATCAAAGAACACCCCTTAGACAAAATATATGCATGTGTCTTTACATGGTGTGGTTCCCATTTCAAAAAGAAAAAAAATGATGGGAATTCAAAGCATACCCCTTACATAGAATAAATGGACTATAAGAACTGGTTATGGGACTAGTCCCCTCTAACTAAGGCCCTTTCTCACTTCTTACTTCTCTTTTCTTCTCTAATAGGGAATGGTGGTTGTTCTGTGGGAGCACTCTTGTGTTTTAGGAGGATGGACTAGTCTTAGAATGACAATGCAAAGTCACTAAACGTGGTTGATTTTGGTCTAGACTAAGGATGGATCCTATCAAGTCATTTGACCACAAAATTTACAAGGGGCTTCATGTGACCTTAATTAGGAACTCCATTCCACTCTCTCTCATTCATCTATGTTTTCCATGTCTCACCTCACTGGTGGTTTCATGTTCTTGTTTGATGTCTTGCTTTGATGTGTCAGAATTCTTAGTTAGTTTCTTTTGAGTTTTTGTACTTACCCTTCTATAATCATTAATCATCCATGGATCCCATAGACTCTTTGGCTTGAAGTTATGCAAGGGCATACATGGCCTGTGCCTACTTTGGGGAGGACCCACTTACATATCTTTTGGTTGGATTGTTAAGTTCTTTACCTTTAGACACTTTTACAATCAAATTCTTTTTGTTTACCCCATCAATGACATCCAATTGTGCACATCTTTACAACATTTTTCAATGAACATTTCTTTTTATTATTGTGAATTCTTACACCCTCTTCAATTATTTCCTTGTGTTAAACTTCAAATTTAATGGACCTCTTATCTATTTTACCTCATTTGTCAACCTTTCTGCTAGCACTACTTAAGGAACCAATCAACCAAAATCACATCCTAGCTGAGTGTAACTACTGACGAGACAAGGCATTTAACAACTATGTGTTACATATTGCATACTAATTCATGATTCTGTTGTGTTTGCAGTGGGAAGTATGGACTAGAAGTGGGATTATCTTTGCAAAGGATGATGCAATTGTACCACATAATGAGGATCATTCATGATCATTGGATCTCTCCTCTCTCATTCTTCTACTACTAATAGGTGTTGGATGTCAGCGTTATCCAAGGTGTTCACTTCTCTTATCATGAACACCCAATTTTGTAAAAAGTTGTAATTCTGTATACTTGGGCACTCAGTGTATATTTGTTTATTTGAGTTAGTTTGTATGTTAGCTAATAATCCCATACCTTCCCAATATTTTGTAAGGAACTTATTCCTCCTCTTCTACACTCAAGGACGAGTTTTCATTTAGTCATGGGGGTATGATGAAACATGTTTTCCAGCTGCGACATTTGGGTCTTGTTGCAACATCAGATATCTGACATTGGGGTATATACTTTGGCCTATAAATATAGTGCTTGGGCTCCCACTTTGGCATTAGTTTTCATACCAGTTTTTGCAATTTCTAGTTAGAGTAGTGAAGCACTTGCAGTTTATTTTCTAAGTGTGCATGGTTCTTTGTTCGAACACTAATGTACCTAAGCATAGTAGTGTGACAGGAATAAAAGAAAACTCTTTTGACAATCCTTGTAGCATTGAGAATAGATTAATGTTTCCTTTATTACACTTTACTTTCATGCACTTTAATTTAATGCATTTCAATTAAGTAATTAATTTTTAGTTGTTAATGAACATGAGCACAACCACTTCGAGCATACATATAGTGCTTGGTAACCCAGTAACGCTTAACGTTTGGTAGCCTAGTAGCATTATATGTGTTTAGGATGTGTCCAGGAAAGTGGGACGGTTACTTGTGTTAGGCTAGTTAGCCAGTAGAATAATTAGATGTTGAATTCCTCTACCTTTCATTTTTGTTGTAGGCGATTAAACTCATAAAATATAAAATAATAAAAATCATATGCCTCACTTTGGACTAAACCATATGTGGCAAGTCTACCACTAGTCCAAGTGGGAAGATAGCAAACTGCAATCAAGGCATAGTGAGCTAGATGCCACAACTAGTCCCATCCATGGAATTCAACCGGATCGTGTGTGAATGTTTGTGATTCGTATGGTTGAGTGTAGGGGTACCTCATCGCTCATCAACAATGATGCTTGAAGTTGTGTTCTCATTTCTTATAGAATAAACTCCACAAACAGACCAAAGTTAATTTTCATAATTACTATGGTCACAAGAATTTTTTCTTGAATGATTTAGAGGCATTCTTGTAATAGTGTGAGGTGCTATCCTTATACTTGTGATTCTGCCTCTGCTTGAGCTGAAAGTTCAGTAGCAGGTGTTTCTTGATGGATGCTGAATGATTTGGCCTCCTACTCCACATGTTTTTCTTGTCACTCTTGTGCTCTTGTTTGGCCTCTTCCTTAACCTCATGGTTGTTTGCTTGCTGGTTGTGAAGGTCCACCTTGTGCTCCCCTCTTTAGGGCCATCTACAATCAATCAAGGGTTTGAAATTACTAAGGTATTTTCATACATTCTCAATAGTTCTATACCTTACTCATATCCTTAGTTACATTAGTTACGTTAAGTTCTTAGTTCATTATGATTATAGAGTTAAGAAATTTTCAAAAAGTAATCCCATAAGTGTTAATTTCCTTATAACCCTTCACAGTTGTCCATTTCGCTCTTATTCATGGCTCATGATGATTGTTATGGTCCCTCAAGAGCATTATTTAAGAGTTTCTTGACATTACGGTGATTCATTTTTATTAAAATTTTTAAATTTTTCCTTCATACTTACCCTTATAATACCTTTCTCTCATTAGCAAATTCTAAAAAATTGGCTCAGATTTTCCTCACTAGCATCCCCCACAAGTATGATGAGCACTCTGAGATTAAATAGATTTGAAAATCATGAAAATTGGAGCAATAATGTGCAAGTTATGACTTGGGAAAGCGAGGAGGTAAAAGATCAAATCGTAGAAGAAAAATGAAAAAATCTTCCTAGGCTTCAAATGTGAAAATGAAAATTTTTTGCTAAGTGTCTAACTATATATAGATTTTGTGGGATTTGATATCGGGGCCACTTCAATATTGAAGGCCAAAAATTCACATTTTCCAATAATTTTTAATAATTAAAAATGAATCATCTTGAATGTATGAAAGGTTTGAAGCATATTCAGAGGATCTTGGGCTATGGATGATGCATATTTTTCAAAAACTTAACATGGAAAGTTGACAAAGAAGGAATCTCGGGCTACAAAAGTTCATGAAGTATTGATAAGATGAATGAGATGGATTATGAGTTTATGTTATTAGAATTGATAGTTTGAGTGATAAGGGAAGTTTTTATTGATGTTTATTGATATTGGAAGGCTCAAGATAATGTAGAATCACTTGGCATGTATAAGATACAATACTTATATAAGTGGGTTCACCCCAATGCAAGATCCAACCTTTAATGCCCTTATATAACCATGCCTAAAAGTCTCTTTAGGTACTTAAGGGGTTGAATGTAATGCATACTTGTTTAACAAAACACACATGTTAGTATCACCAAGTTAGGAAAATTACACTATGTTACACAAAACCACAAGTTATAATCATTCATACAGTGAGATGAAATGGGCATAGAAGGGAATGAAGAAATTAGGACATGAGGTATCTTACCATAGGCATAATGAATTCTTGAGTTTTATTAGTGGTTAAGGTAATCATTAGCCTTTCTATCCAAGATTCAAACCAAGACCAAACTACATTTCAATGACATCATATTGTTTCATCTCTTGGAATTACAATTGTAAGACTACCACTATTGCAAGGAGTATTGTCACTTGGCGTATTGTCCAAGGGAGGAGTCTATTCATGGCATTTTTTTATTTCTTTAGATTTATAGGAAACCACCCACCTTCAAGCATGGATAACATGTCTTTCTAGTGGAACCCATAGAAATTTATTTTGTGCTTTTTTATTTTTTACCTATGTCAACCTTACTAGAGGATTAGCTTTAGGCATGGGTAACATGTCTTTTCAGTGACATGGTAAGGTAGCACTTATTTTACTCTTACTTCCATTTTTTGTTAGATCTACAAGAATATAATACAACCCAAAAAATAGGATAGAGAGTCCACCAATCCCCTTGATGTCACACCATTTACATTCCCACTTGGTTATTCACTTTCTAGTCTAGGCATAATGATCATAAGTTTATTCTTAGTTATATGATGAAAAGAATATCATTATAGCCATGGTAAGAACCTCTTATTAACGGGATGGATGATGGATGGTGTAACTCATTGTTCAAATAATCAATCCCTTATGACTTGATAACATAGAGAAATCTTCACTTTATTGGACTACATCTTGCCTTATTCATGATGTGTTTTATTAACAATCAAAATCATTTACAAAGGAAATAAAAATAAGGTCTGAAAAAGATAGTGAAAATTGCAAAAAGATATAAAGAATAAAAAATATAAAAGAATGTCAAAAATTTAAGAAATGGAAATATATAAAAGAATGAGAAAATATCAAAGAATGTGAAAAATGAAAAGAAAATGAAAAATTCATTAAAGTACATATGATTCTAGATTGACACCCCTACAACTATTATTAGGATTAGTTAGATGGAAGATAGAACAGGGAGAGGATTGTTGGTTAGACTAGGTAGATTCCTTAGAATATTCGTAATAGAATTTGACTTGTTGGATGTTGACAAGAATAAACTTATGTGAATGAGATGGGTGGTAAATATGTAAGGCACTAGATGGATAAGTGGCTTGAATAATGTATGATCCCTTCCAAAGTGTTTGAAATTTAGCTTTTTGGGATAGATGATTAGGTTTATAGTAAAGGACCTTATCACTAGGTTGTATAGTTACATGCCTTATTCATGTATCATGCCTAATTTTGAAGTAATGTTTCTAGACTTTGTTACTCATAAGTGCTACAAGCTTGTTCTCATCTAAAATATTCAAGTTCATAAGACGTTCTCATTGGGCTAAGCTCAAGTCAAGGTCAAGTTCACTGGCAGTAGCTAAAGTGTGAAGCTCTACCTAAATCAGAAACTAAGTCATATAGTGAGTACCCTATAGGTAGTTTCTAAGATGTACTTTAGGCCCATAGAGCATCATTCAATTTAATGCTGTAGTCCTTTCTAAATGTACTAACTCTCCTAGTAAGAATTCTAGTAATATCATGGTTAGTCACTTTGGCTTAACCATTTTCTTGGGGATGATATGGTGTTGTTAGCTTATGGTTCACCCCAAGTTATTGCATGAGCTTTTTGAATGTAGCACCAATGAAGTGAGTCTTGTTGTTTGATATAAGCATCCTTGGTACTCTAAATGTATTCACCACATGTTGTTGAAAGAATTTGGTAGCTATCATTACTGTTCAAACTTTTACTACTGCTGCCTCCACCCACTTCGTATAGTAATCCATAGTCATAATTATGTATCCCTTTCCATTCTACATTAGTTTTATGGGCCCCATGAAATCAATTTCCCATAGGTTAAAAGGTTTCAATGGTGTTGTATTTAGTGTTGTGGTCCTTTATATCTAGATGTAAATCCTCCATCTCTTTAGCATTGCTTATAAGATTGTGCAAAAGAGTGGACATCTCTAAACAAGGTAGGCCTAAAGTAGCATGCCATCATTAGCTTGAGCTCCATTCCATGCCCTGCATAGTGGCCACCACATGGGCCTTCATGGACATCCTGTAAGACTCTATTGGTCACATTCTAGCACACATCATCTAACAAGCCAATCTGTGTAGATCTTGTATAGATTGCCATTAATTTCCATGTATTGTTTTACTCTATGAAGGAATTATTCTCATTATTTCTTAGTCCATTCAGTAGGAAGCTCTTGTGTTGATAGATATGTTAGATATTCTATGGTCCATGGCTTTCCCATTTTACTTACAACATGTACTATTTTGATAAATGCATCCTCATTAGGAAATTAGTCTAATAAAGGTTCTACCTGATCTTTGGAATCCCATTTTCAATCTTGATAGATGATCAGTACCACATTTTCTGTTCCCTTTTTGTCGATCATCATGATGTCAAATTTTTGTAAAATTATAATTCATCTTATCACTCTGGGATTGACTGCTAGTTTGTTCATAAGAAATCAAATAGCACTATGAACAACATGAAAATAGATATAGTATTCAAGCACATAATGTTTGAATTTTTCAAGTGCATACACAACGGTCATCAACTCATTTTCTTTTATGGTATAATATAATTGTGCTCCAATGATGCTCTTGTTGGCACAATGTATGTAGTAAGGCCTCTTTTGATAATCTAATTATGTCAATACTACACCAAGAGCATAGTTGGAAGCATTGGTTATGATATGAAAAGGTCTTGACCAATCCAGAGCTTGGAGGATTGGTGTCTCCACCAATTTTTTCTTTAAAGCTTTGAATGCCTTATCACATGACTCTATTCATTCAAAGGATGCATCCTTCTTCCTTAGTTCCATGAGCAGTTTGGCTATCTTTGAAAAATTCTCTATAAATCTTCTATAATGTCCCATGTGGCCTAAGAATGATCTTACATCTTTCACTCTTTATGGCCTTTGAGTGATCTTCGAGATAACTCTAATCTTTTTAGGATTTACCGTGATATCTTTTAGGGAGATTTTATGTCCCAACACTATAATTGCTTGGACCATGAGATGGCTCTTCTACTAGTTGGGCTTAAGATTGGTCTCAACACATCTCTTGAGTACCTACTTCAACTAGTCCAGTGCTTGTTTGCAATCTAGCTTGTATGTCAAAAAATCATCCATAAACACTTCTATGCCATTCCCAATTTGCTTCTAGAATATTCTAAGCATTGGTCACTAGAAGGTGGCTAGCACAATGCAAAGACCAAAAGGCATCTACTTGTAGGAAAATGCTTCCCATGGACTAGTGAATGTTGTTTTCTCTTGATCTTCGGGTGTACTGCGAATATGATTATATTCAAAGTATCCATCCAGAAAATTGTAAAAATCATGTCTTGCAATGATGTATAGGACTTGATCAACAAATTACAAAGGGAAGTGATCCTTAAATGTACTAGTTTTTAACATCTAGAAGTCAATGCAAACTCACCATTTGTTCCCCTTCTTTGGAAAAATCAATAAAGGGTTGATCCAGTCACTATTTGCAATAGGATAGATGAATCCTACCTTTAGCAATTTTTCCAACTCTTACTTAACTATTTCTTTGAATTTTGAATTGAGCCTTCATTGGGGTTGGCATCTTGGTTTGACTGTAGGATCAATGTACATCTGGTGTTGGCAAATTCGTAGATCAATTCTTGTGATCTCATGGTAAGACCATGCAAGGTTGTCGGCCATCTATTTATTACTTCCAGAGATTTCTTTTCTATTCTCCTATTAAAGTGGCATTGATGATTATTGACTTTTTGTTATTTAGAAATGCATATTGCAATGTAGTCGGTAGGGCCTTTAGTTTTAATGGTTTTGGTTCCATTATGTCTGGGATCTCCAAGTGTCCCCAGTCTATCTCCTCTTGTTGATTTGTTCATGGCTAGAAGTGCCATTCTCTTAATTATTCTAACTTATTAGTCTCTTCAACATAGGCGCTAATAATTTGTTCTTCTAGTTTCATGTATTTATTTGATTCAATCTCCTCATTGGTGATCAGCGACAAGATGGCTTCCTATTGTGTGGCTATTGCATATAGACATTTCTGCACACATGTTTCCCCTACACATTTGTTGCATGCTTTGGTATCCTCTTGTCTGATCACCCATATTCTTTGCATGCAGTTGCACCCATTATCATTGTATGTGATACATGAAACACTTCATCTTTGTATAATACCTGCTTCATCTTTCTTGGAAATTTCTAAGGACAAGTCATCAATTATAAGCTTAGCATCAATAGTGCTATGCTAAGCTCTTTCCATAATAATTGGAAATTTTCCTTTGTTTTTTCCAACATGAATGGCTAGGAAATTTGCAAGGTAGGACCAACCACTAATGATTGTAATCACATCATCCACCTATCCAAGTAGAACTATGATTACCTGGTTAGCAAGCTCTCATCGAATGTTACTCTTCTTTAGCAGTGGTAGATTCTAGGCCTGGTACATATCTTGGGAGATCAGGTTCACTCCTAATCTAAAATCAAGTAGAGATTTGAATGGTTTTTATCCTGCTATTTAGAGGTAAGCTAAGGGGTTTTCTAAATCAGTTCATTTTTGTGGATGGGCTCTTACCTTAATCCAATACATCATTATCTAAGTAAGCATGATAGTTGTGAGATTTGAATTTGACGAAGATAAAAGCTTATTGTGTTGAGAAGGATTGGATGTATGAGGTGGAAGTAGATGTGTTCCTCATTTGTTAAATCTTTTCTAGACTCATTCAAAAGAACAATCATTTCTTGGTTTGGGAGTCATATGTGATCACCTCCTCTTGTGTACTAATAGCCCTAGTTGTGCTCTTCTACTGCAATTATGATGGAAATTTCTCCTACATGATAGGAGTTGGCATAGGTGGTAAAGGGTTCAAGTGCTAATTTGAACTAACTACTGATGGATGCATGTATGAGTTTGGATCCATTCTTGGTGGTGTCAGTCTATGGTACTTAGGCAGATAGTATTGTGGATTTTGAATGATTGCATTTGTTGGTGAGATTGGACATTGCACATAGTATCCATAATGATTAGGCTACCGATATGGATACTATTGGTGAGGTGGTGGCATGGTCCATGACTAGGGTTATTACCACTGTTGATAATATTGCTCTTGTGGTTATGGCAGAGCGCCACTGGGATAGTGTGTTGGTTGGAAGTTCTACCTATAATTACCTTGGGGATAAGGTAACCTTCTGGGGATTTGTTTCTTAACAAATCTAAGATTAAGTGTGTATGCTCCTATTTCTTGTAAATCTGTCATTACTAGGAAACATCCATTGGGATGCTCAGATTGATACATGGCACATCCTTTCTCATCAATGGAGCTCATGTTTGAACACTTAGCCATTGTAGCCACTTTGCCCCTTCATCCAAACTCTTTCTTCTTTTTCTTATCTTTGTCTTTTTCAAAAGATTGCTCTATTCTCTCCTCCACAATGTTTAATGTAGTTGTAGATTTTTCATCTACTTAGTCCCACTTTTTCTCTACCTTCATTGCAATATCAATTATAGTTTTTTGAATTGGTAGAGTCTTCTTTTGGATTACCTGCTTCAAGGTTTCCTCTTCTTGGGTCTCACAAACTTGTGCATCTTTTTCCCTAATGAATGGATCTATGTTATACTCTTCGGCTAATTCTCTCTTTCTTAATGCATCTTCTTCCTTTGCCACTTGGTGATTAATTTCTAGATTTGATGGATAGTCATCTCTGATAATCTACCTTGGACGTAAACCCCAAGAATCTCCTTAGTCTTATTTTGTAACCCATCTACAATGTGCCTTAGTTACTCCCATTGTGAGAATCTATGGCCTAGGCATCTGTGTAGTAATGAATAGTACCTACCCATTGTTGCATCAAGGGTCTAATGAGTCCCTTGCTTCCATCCTTGGACTTGTTTTCTTAAGTTAGACACTTGTGAAGAGGTTTGATACTTATCATTGAAAATCTCTAGCATGTTACTCCACCTTTGGATTGATTCAGGTTCGAGTGATCTATACTATCTCTCTGCCTCTTTCACAAGTATTCTTGGGACCAAATTCAACTTCTGCTAATTACTTTTAATGTTTTGTATGATGCAAGCATCATGGAAAGCTTAGAGGTGGTGTTGTGGATCAACATTATAACCACCTTCAAATCTTGGCATGTTTTTCATATTGAACTATTTGATATGACTATCCCTCATATGTTTAAATGGACTGTGTATAGCTTCATGTATGTTAATCATGCTTCTAGTTGCCATCAGGGATTCATCATCTCGATCAGGTTCATATGCTTGGTTGTAGTAGTGCCCCCTTCTGTGCTCATCTCTTTCATGATTTGTATGATCATTGCATCTATGTTGTTCATACTCTTCATCTTTTGAATTAGAATGTATTGAGTAATGGTCATGACGATCATGAGTCCTTCTCTTGTCCATATCATGATCTTTGTACCTTTTCTTCCTGTTGTCAGAGTCTTCTAATGATCGTGAGGATGCAGATGAGGTAGTAAGAGAACGGTGTTGGCTTGTCCTCCTATGATAACTTTGATCTTCTTCTTTATGAGATCCAGTAGGAACTCTTGGCCTTAAGTCCTCCTTGTGCCTTGTGTCTTTTGCCTCCTCCTGAGTATCTTTGCTAATTTGGAGTGTGATTTATTTTTGACAGGTTCCTTAAGTTGAATGATAGGCATTTGTGACTGGAACTCATGATTTTGGTGGAGTTGTTCAACAATGAATGCATCTCTGTTAAGCTTCTCCAAGACAACAGTAGAGTTGACTACCTTTCCTTTGTCTTGTTTATGTCTAGTTTCTATGGAATTATCTTTCCTAAACTTCTCATTAGTGGGTTCATATGGTTGGGTCGTGTATTTGGTTTTATGATACCCTCTAAGTGCTTCACTTAGTTTCATCCCCTTGAGAGAAACTTAGAGCATAATGGGTGCTAAACAGTTTGGTGGTAGAACAACATTTCCTTGAATATCTCTCCACTTGAGTTTCTTTTCTTGATGAAACATGAATGTAAAATTAGGATAGTAAGGATCATGATGAGCATATGATATCCTTGTTTGCATTATCATACTCCAGTCTTCTTCTTTGTCATTCTTTGTAGTTCCTTGCCAAGTGATGTTGTATTCCTGTTTGAAGCCATGTTATGGTTTAAGATGTTTGTTTTAAGTGTGCTTAGTTAGAGTTATGAATTTTAACTTTGTTTTTCAAGTACAATGAACTTTATGTAATTAATTACTCAACATACATTGACAAGTCCCCAACAACGGTGCCAATGATGAGTGGTGGAGTAATCCAACACCCAATCATACAAGTCATAGGTGTGCACACATGACCATATCATAATCCATGGATGAGGTAATGTGAATATGCTTGTAATTAGTTAAAGTTCAAGATTTTTGTCTTCCCACATGAGCTAGTGAAATCTATGGGTATGGTTTAACTCCTTGTGAGGTATATGATAACTAATGTTGTGTGGGCGATCTTACTCCTAGTAAACATGATGAAATAATAATAGTTTCTAAGTCTAAGTAAAACAGTAAACCAATCTATTCTATCCTAAGCGATGGATATTCATTTTTAATTTTTGGTACACATCTGGGTCTTATGTAATCATTACTGGGATTACCAAGTACTTTGCTACTAGGAAAACCAAGCAATAATACTACTAGGTTATCAAACGATCATACTTTACACTTGAAATCAATTGTATTCATTTCAAATGCTAATCAACAATAAAAATAAAGTGCATGGGATAGTAAACATTAACTAAGAGAGCAATAATCAGTAGTCTATGTGAAAATAGTAAACATTATTCTAAGTAAAGTAGTAAACTAGGATAATGTTGCAATAGTATGAAATAGCTCCTTATTTATTACCAGTCATAGTTGTGCCCAAGTACAATATTCTTGAATAAAGGCTATGTATACTATGTCACACTACACTGCAGGCATTCACACTTCTAAGCACTTAAAACTAACTCACAAACACAAATTGAAAGAGTTTCCCTATAGTGTAATGAAATCTATTGTCGATCTGTGCACCAAAGCATTGTATTTATAGGCTAGCATGTATCCTGCAATATCACATATATAACAACATAGCATGCGCTATGATATCGGAGCTATGATATTGTATATCCAATATCGTAGTCCACCAAAATTTCAATTTATCATTTAGGAAGTTATATCATATATAATCATTATATAAGTTTATAAAGATTTACCTTCCTATAAATAATAAATATTAACAAAAAATACATACTATTAATTCATCATATCTAATTCTTTGAGGTTAAATAGTCCACAACATTGAAAATCCCAAAAGGGCTAATGTTGAAGCAAGAGATAATAATGACTAGCATGCACCATTATAAGCAAAGATATCCTTTGTTTATGAAGAACCTTACATATGTGACTTCAACTTTGTATTTCATGAAGATGGTCAATTTTAATGGAGAAAATTTGCAGGGTAACATTGTGGTGTTCCAGAAAAGGGTAAATCCATCTATTCTCCATGTTGTGCTTAGGAAATGTGGTGTTGGCTATCTTTAGGAGGGCTATCATGTTGACGAAAACATGGTCAAGCCTTATCAACCAACATGAGCCCAACATAGAGTGGACCAGATGGTGAAAGCCTGATATGAATAGCACAAAGTGAAGCACATTGGACTAGTCCACTCTTGGTCTAATATGAAGGGTACGGGCTATTAGTTAAAAAGATCTCAATGTTAGTAACCTCCTATATTTAATGTTAATGATATGGGCAATTCTAGGCTATGTTTAACCTTGATAAGCACTCTTGAAGTAGATGGAATAGGTTTTAGAACTTGGAGGACCTCTATGCCTAGGTCCTCTACCACACAAAGGTGAGACAAGCCAAGCCATTATGAAAGGAAAGTAAGCTAGAAGGCTCTCCCTACTTACCATCTTCCTCTTCATCCTCATGGTCAAGCTCTAAGAAGGATAAATGTACACACAAAGAAAGGATCCAAGATTGACAACCTAATAGGGATGATAGGAGACATCATTATATGCATCTTGATTGGGATCAAGATGGATGTAGAGATAGAAACAAAGATGGAAATAGAGATAGATATTAGAATAGAGATAGAGGTTAAGAAAGGAGACATGATAAAGACCATAAAAGAGACTGTGATGGTAAAGTAAACAAGAATCATGATTATGATTATGGTAACTTGATGATGATGTTAATGAACCCTTGCTATTCACAAACAACATGGTTCAAATTAAAAAAGCAGTAAGAATACCTTAGAGGCATAAAAGAAAAATCTGCATCAAATGACTTAACATGAATAAGATTCCCAAATTTAAGGGAGGTTATAATTTTAATTTGTAAAATCATTTACAAGCCTTTCATGATGCCTATACCTTAGAAAACATAGAGAACAAGTGACAAAAGCTGAAAATTTTTCCAATAACACTCATCAAGGATGTTAAAACTTAGTAGAAGTTGTTAGAACTAGATTTAATTCACTCATGGCCCACTATGCAAAAGCTCTTCAACAAAAAATGTCAAACCTAGTCAAAAGTGTTCAACTTGAAAAAATAGATCCATGGTTGGAAGTAAGAAAATAAAAAATTCCTTGGCTTATGGGAAGATATTATTTTCCACTTTCCAAATTTCTAGGTAATGAGTTTTCTTAGAAAGAGCAACTTTGTCACATCATAGATGCACTTCACAATAAAACAAGGAAGACCCTTGGGATCTATGCCAAAAAAAAACTATTAGAACTTGGATTTTGTTGAATGCAAAGGTTGATCAAGCAAGTGGACAAAGAATAAGAAGAACTTTGAAAGAGGGAAGACATTGAAGAATATAGATGGGACCCAACTCTTCTTAGGAATGATATTTGCATCTACAACCCAGAAGAAGAGGCATCACTAGAGGAAGTAGTATAGTGGAAGACCTTGCCAGTACACAAATTTTTTACTAAAATTTCAACCAAGATTGACAAGATGTGGGATTCCAAAAATGAAAGATTGTAATCCACATTGAAAATCATGGAGGAGGAGGTAGAGAAATAAAAGAAAAAGAAAAAGGAAACTAGTAAGGATGTGTACAAGCATCAAGGGAAAGAAACTCTATGGAAAGAAATTTTAGATTCTAATTCAAAAAAAGATTATTGGTGTTTAATATTGAATGAAAAAGCATTACATAAACATCAAAATTAGAGTGGCTTTAGAGCCAACATGCATGCATGTTCATTTCAACAAACATCTCCTCCTATATCATTGATATAACATATGCATGAAAGTAAGAAAGAAAACATGGCCAAATTAAAGCACAAGTGAAAAGGCCAAAAGAGAGTAAAATGTAGCATCATTGAGATGCATGAGCTCCTCTAATATTGAACCAATTCTTGAGAGAGAACCATGAGGGTTGTGAGAGAGAACCATGAGAATTGAAAAAACTTTGGCTTGTAAGAATGAAAGCATTGTGTGACAACATGAGGGCAATTGCAAAAGCTTCAACAACTAGGGCCTACCATGGGAGAGCTTGGATTTGGGATACAAGAATAAAGGGGAGTGCTCTTCTTCAGAATTTGAAAATCATTGAAAAGGATAAAAGATGTAGCATGAAAGGAGGAAGAAAAGCTTGAAAAGAGACATCCTTACCTCATTGCTTGATACTCAAATGCTATGCCTCATTGTGTTACAAGAGAGCCCCTTTAACTCTATTTATAACTTGAGGAGTGGAGAGGATTTGAAGCTTCCTCTCATATGAGACTAACTCTTCTCCTCTTTGCTTTTATCTTCTAGCATAAACTATGCTTTCTTAAGGTTTTCTTAGCTATTTTTCTTGGCTTTCTTATCTTCTTTGATATATAACTGCAAAACATAAAAACAAAAACATTTAAATGATAATGGAAGGATGAAAAAATAAAAAATATAAAGTTTGGACATTATCCAAAGTATTAATAGTGGCTTATCATAGATTGTAGCTGAAAATCTTAAATTTACATAAAAATAGTAGAGGGACTCATCAATTCTTACATGGACAAGCTAGATGAGATGGAGGGAGTGCAATAAAAAATAGATCAAGAAGGCCATGTACAAGAAGTAAACATTGATTGAGAAGAGTTGTAATTTATTAATGAATCAATTCTAAAATAGATAGAACTTAAAATATTATTGGAGTCACTAGAGTATGTCTTTCTTGAAAATGAAAAACCAGTAATTGTCAATGTTGAGCTCTCAAAACAAAATAAAAAAGGAAGAAACTCCTAGAAGTGGAGAATAAATATGGCTAATATCTTTGCCTATTTTTATGATGAGATCATTCATTTTAACACTGCATATACATGAGATCAACATTGCATATACATGGTTTTAGCAATCAAGCCAAGACATCAACCATAGTATAGCATAAATTCAAAGATTGAAATAATTTTCAAGGTCAAATTCATATAACCTACTGTAGATAGTGAGTAGGTGAATCCATTGGTAATTGATGGGACGTGATATTGCATGGGCCACGATATCGCGTACGCGATATTGCGGCCATCGCAATATCGCATCCCTCGCGATATCGCGGTGCGTCGTCATATCTATAAATAAGAGGTAGCTCTCCCTTGTTTCATCATCCTAGGCTAGACAGTAGGGAAACTCTACATGATATCGCGTCCCATCAGTAATCATGCCTAAAAAGGAAGATAAATGACAAATCTACATCAATTTTAGGCTATTAAATATGGCCATATTTAAGGACCATTTTTCTCTACCATTGTTGATCAAGTGCTAGACACAATAGCAAGGTACAAATACTACAACTTTTTGAATAGTCATAGTGGTTATAAAAAATTCCAAATTTCTCTAGAGGATTAGGATAAAATAACATTCATGAGTCTATGGGACATTTTTTCATATAAGAAGATGTCATTTAATCTATAGAATCGCTTACTATGTTCCAATGCCTAGTTCTTCGCATATTCCAAAAGCAAATCAATAATAGTATGGAAGTCTTCATGGATGACTTATCCACTTATGGTTCAAAATTTTAGCAAGCATCGAGCTACCTAAGAAAGTAATTAAAAATGTACTAAGATAAATATAAAGTTGAATTAACAAGGAGAGATTGCATGGTATAGGAAGGCATTGTCTTTGGGCACTGCATTTCAGAGAAGAAAATTGAAGCAATTCTTAAAAAAAATCAGGGTAATCTAAGAAATCAACCAAAGGCCTCAAACAATAAAGTTATTTCTTGGACACACTAGCTTCTATCAAAGATTCATTAAGAAATTCTCTAAGACTATAAAATCATTGTGAAAAGGTCTTTGAACTTCTCAAGTAAAGACTTGTAGAAACTTCCATTCTAGGAGCACCTGACTAGTTCAAGTCTTTTCACATTGATGGGTGGCAACTATCCCCTACTCCCAACCATACAAATCACAAGCATGTACACATGATCTAGTTGAATTCTGTGGAACTTTGGGCCAATAATATCTGTTATATCTAGGTGTTAAGTTATTGGTTGTTATCTTTCCAATCATCACTTATACTAGTTCAATTGGTATGGTTAAGTGAGATTGAGGCATAAGATATTTTTGTTCTTATTATTTTTATTATTCTTATGATTAAAATATTAAGATGATGAAGTAGTTAGGATATTAAAATATTAAACTAACTATGGATTTAAAGATAATCTAAATAACCCTAAGTGTAGAGTATCCATATCCACTTTCTATATCGATCATGAACCTATATTAATTGATGAATTTCATCTACTCTGATGTTGGGTTCTGATGTCGGAGCCTCAACATTGGGCTTCCAATGTTAGAGCCTAGACATGATGTTAGATATTTGATGTTGTGGGGTATATGCTAGCCTATAAATATAGCACTTAGGCTCATGATTTTGATGTTAGTTTTTTTCAAAGTTAGTGAAGCTCTTGCAATTTGTTTTCTCTAGAGTTAGAATATTTTCTGAGTGCCCACAGTAGGAGTTTAAGTGTTTACAAATCTTTGTTTGAACATTGATGTACGTAAGCGCAACAATGTGATGGGAATAAAAATGAACTCTTTTGATAATCCTTGCAGCATTGAGAATAGAATAATGTTTCCTTTAATGCATTTTACTTTTATGCACTTACTTTTAATGAATTTAAATTAAGTAATTAATTTCTAGTTGTTAATGAACACAAGCATGACCCTTTCGAGCATACATATAGTGCTTGGTAACCTAGTAACGCTTAACATTTGGTAACCCAGTACCATTATATGTGTTTAGGATGTGTCCAGGAAAGTGGGACAGGTACTTGTGTTAGGCTAGCTAGGCAATGAATGAATTAGATTTTAAATTACTCTACCTTTCATTCTTGTTGTAGGCAATTAAACTTATAAAACATAAAATGATAAAAATCATATACCTCAATTACACTTAAACCATATCCTTGAGCTTCATAAGTGTATTTGGGAAGACAATGAATGTTCTCAATGCCCATTTCATTTCTTAGAGGAATTAGTGCACTGGAGAATTATAGGTCCATAGAATTTGACTAGATTTCATGTGAACACCTTAGTGATTCATATGGTTGGGCATAGGGGTACATTGCCACTCATCATTGACACCATTGTTGGGGACCTTTTGGTTGTTTCATGTGCTATCTAGAATTTAGTGGAAATTATTCAAAATCATTGGAATGAACCTTAGAGTCATACCATATTTTACAATTACTATAATAAAAATTAAAAAGCACAATGCATTTTTATGATCTAATTAAAAATATCTTCTTTTTACAAAAGTGCTTCTCTACCCAAATTTGATGGAGCTTATCAATCGATGCCTTAGTAATATTGAGTAGTATATGCTCATCCTAATGAGTATGTACCCAATTTCACCTTCATCCTACATCAAGGTAAACAAATGCAGTGGTGTGACATGAAGGGTAACATTGTGTTGTTGCATGATCAATTCATTTCTTGCAATGCTCCAAGAAATGCTTATATGATGGGGTCTCCAAGAATGTCATCATCCTGGAAACTATCAAATGATGGAGTACCATGCTTCAATTGTTTAATGATAAATATCAAACATACTCTAGAGTGTCCAACTTGAGAAGGAAAATCCAAGGATGGAAACAAGGAATACATGAACCCTTGGATGTCACCATCGGTTGATACTATTCCTTAATGCAAAAATGTTTTGGCCATAGTTATTCTCAACTAGATCAACTTTGCCACATTGTAGACATGCTTCAATAAAAAATGAGGAGAGCCCTTGGCATTTATGCCCAAGGGTGATAGTTAGAATTAAGCACTTATTAGATACAAATACTAATCAAGTAAGTAGCTAACGAGGGTGAATTAAGAAAAATAGAAAGTGTAGAAGAGTATAATCATGATCCTTCCATTTGTAGGAGGTAGGTTCGATTTTGTGACAACGAGGAAAAATCTGCATTTGATGAGGTGGTGAATAGGAAAACCTTGCTACTTCAAAACTTTCAATCTGAAATTATGACCAAGGTTGATTAGTTGTGGGACTCCATGGATAGTAGATTTCAAGTTGTCTTAAAAATTGTTGAAGAGTCCAAAGAATAAGGTAGTGATCATGAGCATAGAAGGCACAAGGAATTTGAATGTGCTTATCAAGGGCAAGATTGCTACAATAGAAGAAGTTGCGGTAAGAGAATTAGATGATGATGGTGAGTGTGACATCTACCAGTATGTACATTCTAAGGGATGTTGTCCCATAGTGTCACATTTACAAGAGTCTAGAGTGTATGCTTTTAATCCATGACTAACACAAAGACAACCATCTAGAAGATTACCCTATCCTCAAGGTAATTTTAGGTAATTTTGCTAGTATTAGCAATATTATCCTATTGGAACCCTACCACAATCATATGAGTAGTATCAATAGTGGCAACAACCAAAATCATGGGCATTGGCACCACTAAGGTAGCAATACCCTTATAGATAACTTGATCCATATGGATACTACGTTCAGCAACCCCTATCTTCATGTGACTCCTTTAGTCACATTTCTACTTTTCAATCTTACTACCATCCTTTTAATTATTATCAAAATCATTCTCAACATGAAATAAGGGATACCACCTCTTACCCTTATCCTCCTCCTATTTCTACACATCTTCCACCTTTAACTACATAACTATCACTTGCTTCACCTATGCAAGGCAAACTACTAGCTCAATCGCAACAATGCAACACTACTAGAGTTACTAACATACAATTGGTTAATCGATTAAGTGGTTTGAACACTCAATAAAGAAATGACCTTTCTTCTGACCATATAGTTCACCTAAGTCCTCAAAGACACCTATGGTTGACAACCTTGTTCCTTTGTCTTCCTCTATCTCAAATACCTTCAAGTCCCCTTCAAACCAAACATCACCCATGATCCATACTGTTATGCTTACTCACACCATATCTGATTGGATCTATGCTAAAAACAGTCTCAGGAAGTTAGTAGATCCTAGAAGTCCTCTAATTTATTTATAGATCATTGGGAATAAATTGTGAAAAGCTCTTCTTAACTTAGGTTCCGATGTCAACCTGATCTCTCATGAGATGCATACTACATGGAACCTGCCTCCTTTAAAGAACAACACTATTAGACTAGAATTGGTAGACTAGTCCATCACTCTTTCATTAGGACTAGTAGAAGATATTGTGACCACTATCTATGGGTGGTCTTATCCTACTAATTTCCTAGTGATCAAGGTGGAGCATTGCAAAGGGGATTTTCCAATCATCATGGAAAGGGCATGGCTTAGTATAATTGATGCAAGAATGGACATCAAAGATCTTTCCTTGGAAATATCCAAAGAAAATGCATTTGGAAAGATAGAGAAGAAGCAAGTTCCATGCATTGTGTATAGTGATACAGGGTGCAATTGTGTGTAAAAACTCTAGGATGTGAAACAAGCATCTATCTCTATATGCAAGCAGTGTGCACTAGAAGAAAAAATTCAAAGGTGTCTATATGCAGCAACCACAAAATAGGAGGACACTCAGTGGTTGACTGTTGATTCTAAGAGTAGCACACTTTGTATGGAACTGACTAAGAGCCTGACATGCACATATGTCGCAAGCATGGATGAACTAGAGTAGATTCATTACCAACACTCTAATGATGCAAATGATAATACTTATTAACAAGAGTTGGAAATTCTTGAAAATTTTAAGCAAGAGCCCCTTGAACTAAAAATGCTACTAGTTAGAATGAAATGTGTTTTTAAAAAATGGAAAGCTGGTTATAATCAATGCAAATATTGCTCCAGAGCAGAAATCAATGCTGTGGCATGTGGTTAAAAAATGATTAGCAACTTTTGCTTAGTCATATCCTAAACTCAAAGCGATTGATCCTAGGATATGCCATCATTACATCTATACTGATTTGACCATGAAGCCAAAGAGATAGTCATAGAGGTGATTGACTTCCAACCTAAAGCAGATCATTAAAGAGGAAATTGAACAACTCCTCAAGGCAGGGTTCATTTATCCCATTGTAGATAGTGAGTGGATTAGTCCACTTGTGATTGTCCCAAAGAAAGAAGGCAAGTGGTAGGTCTACATCAATTTTCGATTACTGAATATGGCAACATTCAAGGATCAATTTTTTATTGTCATTTGTTGATTAGGTGTTGGACACAATATTTGGGCATTGCTACTACAATTTTCTAGATGGTTATAGTGGCTATAACCAAATTCAAATTGCATAAGAGGACTAGGTGAAGATAACATTCATGAGTCCTTGGGGGATTTTTCCTATCACAAGCTGCCATTTGATCTATGCAATGCTCCCAATACATTCCAGTGCCTGGTTTTGAGCATTTTTCAATAGAAAATTGGAAGTGGTGTGGAAGTCTTCATGGATGATTTCTCCACTTACGGAGATACATTTGAGCAAGCCTTGGACTACCTTGGGCAAGTGCTAAAATGATTTGTTGAAACCAACCTGTAGTTTAATTGACCAAAGAATCACCTCATGGTTTAGAAAGGCATTGTATTGGAGTATAAAATATCACAAGCAGGAATTGAGGTAGACCCTGAGAAAATAAGTGTCATCCAAGGAATAACATGCCAACTAGAAACTATCAAAGATTTTCAATCATTCCTTGGACATACTGGCTACTATCGACGATTCATAGAGAATTTCTCTAAGATTGCAAAGCCGTTGGTGAAACTAACAAAGAAATATGCTTCATTTATCTAGACCGAGGAATGTGAAAAATCATTTCAATAGCTAAAAGAGAAACTTGTAGAAACTCCAATTCTACAAACACTTAACTGGTCTAGACCATTTCATGTCATGACCAATGCATCTAACTACACCTTGGGAGCTGTGCTTACACAGATGGATGACAGGAAATTTCCATACTACATTCACTATGCTAGTTGAAACATTATGGGTGCATAGCTAAACTACACCACTATAGAAAAATAATTGATGATAGTGGTGTTTGCTCTAGAGAAGTTCAAGCATTGTGTGCTTGGATACAAGGTGTTTGTGCACATGGACTAGAGTGCCATCTGCTTCTTTATGAACAAGCCAATGGTGAACCCTCATGTTATACGTTGGCTAGCAATCTTGCAAGAATTTGATCTTATGATGGTAGATCAGAAGGGCATTGAGAATGTGGTCACTGATCACTTGTCTCAGTTGCAATGGGACAACAAAAATGAAGAAAATCCACTATCTGATATGTTTTCTGATGAACTCCTTTTTGCTAAGTCTATAACTGAATAATTACCTAAGGAGCCTAAATGGTATGATGGAATTATCACCTATCTTCTCACCCAAGAGATGCTACAAGGGTTGGATCATTGGAAGAAATAATAATTTCTTCACCAAGTAAAACACTTCATGGAGATCAACGGACACCTCTACAAGGTGTGCACCAATGGCCTACTTCGTTGGTGTGTCCCTGATGATGATCAATTGCACATTCTCCAAGATCCTCATCAAGGTCCTTGTGGAGGACACTATGCTAGCACATGCACAACCATTAAAACCCTAATAGTAGGGTACTATTGGCTAACAATATTTGGGGATGCTCACCATTACATCTGCTCTTGTGAATGATGCCAACAAGATGGTGGAATGATTGCTTGAATAGAGGGACCTCAACAATGGATTAAACCACTAGAAAACTTCAACATTTGAGGCATTGATTTCATGGGTTCCATCATGCCCATGTCAAATGAAAAGGCATACATCATAGTCATTATTGACTATTGTACAAAATGGGTATAAGTAGTAGTCATCATCTATTGTACATCTTCTGTTGTTGCTCAGTTTGTACAACAAAATGTTGTAAGCAGGTTTGGTGTGCCATGTGCATTAATTTTTGACAATAGAACTCACTTTACAGGAACTACTTTTTAGAAGCTCCTACAACGCTTAGGGGTTGAACATAAACTCACAACACCCTACCATCCCCAAGCCAATGGTCAAGGTAAGGTTACCAATAGGGAAATCACAAGGATTCTAATAAGAACTGTTAGCAAATATAGAAAAGACTAAAGCACAAAACTTAACGATGCCCTTTGGGCCTACTGCTCAACATGGAAACTTCCTATAAGCTATTCTTCTTATAGCTTGTGTATGAAAAATTATCAATACTTCCTATTCAATATGAGCTTTATACACTTTTGATAGCCTATGACCTCGACCTTGACTTGAGTCTAGCACAAAAAGAAAGACTAATGAATCTCAACTTGCTAGATGAAAATCTAGTGATGGCCCTATCATCTAATGAGTTGCACAAAGCCTACAAAAAAAACTATCATGACCTTAAAATTATAAAAGTCAGATTTCAACTAGGAGATAAGGTTATTTGCTAGCACCTCACACATGTACCTCAATGAATTAAGGTCTAAACATTGTGGGAAGGACCTTACATCATTTACAAAATTTTTCCTTCTAGGGTCATGATGATCTACAAACATGAGAGCAAAGACAAGAAATAGTTGGTCAACATCCAATAACCTAAACCTTTCCATGAGCATAAGCCAGCTAATACAACAAACACCTCATCAGATGGACAACCATACTCCATATGTTATATCTCCTTCTTTCAACTAAGTCATGGGGGATATGGCCACCCATGCTAATCATATAAGCGGCTCCTTAGTTTTTCAACTTTTTGTTTTACACATTTTTATTTTACAACATTTTTTTTACACATTCCTTATTTTACATCTTCTTATTTTCATGTTATTAATCTTTTCTAATTTTTTTACATCATTGTTAGCACATTTCTATTTCTTGAATATTTTACACTTTTTAAAATATTTTCTCTTATTTTATTTTGGTGTGATTTTCTAAATTTTTGTTAATAAGTGCCAGGTATAGTGGTAATGCATTGTTTGATGGTGATATGTACTATTTTGTTATTTGATTGTTGGTGTCTATATTCTAGCTTTGAATTTCATTATAGATGATTAGGACATGATTTCTTTTTCATGCAATAGGTAGTGAGTCCACAACATCCACAAACTCTATGGTTTTCCTTATTCTAGAAACATGAAGTTCCTTTTTCATTAACAAAACTTTAATGAATTTGTGACTTTAGTAGTTTCCACAATTGGAAAGGATTCAAAGGTTTGAATAGGGTGTGACTTCAAGGGGATTTGGTATTCTTTGTGCCTTTCTGTTTGCCTAAGTGCATGTGTGTTTTCATAGATTTCTTACCATTTTGTGTTGACTAATAAAAGGAAGTTGAATAAGTCTTTGCATGGTGTGGTTCTCATAAAAAAATGACAGGATTTCAGAGCACACCCCTTAGACAAAATCGCATACATCTTTGCATGGTGTGGTTTCCATTTCAAAAAAATAAAATAAAATGATGGAAATTCAAGACACACCACTTAGACAAAATAAATAGGATACAAGCACTGTTTATGGGACTAGAAAGACATGTTATCCATGCTTGAAGGTCCCCTCTAACTAAGGCCCTTTCTCACTTCCTACTTCTCTTTTCTTCTCTAATAAGGAATGGTGGTTGTTCTATGGGAGCACTCTTATTTCTCAGGGGGATGGATTGGTCTTAGAATGATGATGTGAAGTCACTGAATGAGGTTAACTTTGGTTTGGACTAATGATGGATCTTATCAAGTTATTTAACTATATAATCCCCAAGGGACTTCATGTGACCTTAATTAGGAACTCTATTCCACACTCTTTCTCATTCATTAATGCTTTCCATGTCTCACCTCACTACCAATTTTATGTTCTTGTTCAATGTCCTAGTTTGATGTGTCAAAATTCTTAGGTAGTTTCTTCTGGGTTTTTGTACTTAACCTTCCATAATCATTAATCATACACGAGGCCCACAAACTCTTTGGTTTGAGGTTATGCGAGGACATAAAAGGCCTATGCTTACTTTGGAGAGGACCCACTTGCATATCTTTTGGTTGGATTAGTTAAGTTCTTTATCCTTAGACACTCTTACAATCAAATCCTTTTGTTTACCTCATCAATGACATCCAATTATGCACATCTTCACAACATTTTTCAATGAACTTTCTTTTTTATTGTTGTGAATTCTTACACCCTCTTTAAATATTTCCTTGTGTTAAAATTTTTCAAATTTAATGGACCACTTATCTATTTTACCCTATTTGTCAGCCTTCCTGCTAACACTACTAAAGAAATTAATCTACCACAATCACAACCTAGCTGAGTGTAACTACTAATGAGATAGGGTATTCAACATCTATGTATTACACATTATGTACTAATTCATGATTCTATTGTGATTGTAGTGGAAAGCATGGACTGGAAGTAGGACTATCTTCACTAAGGATGATGCAACAACACCTTATGACAAGGATCATTTGTGATCATTGGATCTTCTCCCTTGCTCTTCACCTACCAAGAGGTGTTGGATGTTAATTATATCTAGGGTATTCATGAACATCCAATTTTGTAAAGATTGTAACTCTATACATTTGAGCTCCTGGATCTCAACTTCAAATTTTTCTAAGTGTCAAAACTTGGCAAAATTTTTTTAAGTGTTGAGACTACGCTCCCCACTATTGGGACTACGCTCTAGAGCATAGTTAGTGTAGTTAACATGAATAGTCCAAATTTGCAAGATTTTTTTAAGTGTCAATAGTAGTTACAAAATTTTCTAAGAGTTGGACTATGCTCTCCTTGCTGGGACTATGCTTTGGAGCATAGTTAGCATAGTCTGCACAAGAATGACTAACATTGTAAGTTTGCCTAAGTGCCAAACTAGAAGCTATCAAGCTTAGTGAGGATGGAAGAAATAGTTCAAAAAATCTTCCAATTGCTAGACTATGCTCCCTACTATGCTCCAAAGCATAGTTAGTGTAGTTTGTGTAGTCTATGCACTAATGGCTAATTTTGTAGATTTGCCTAATTGTCAAGCCAGGAGTCATCAAGCTTGCTTAGCATAGAAAAAATAGTTTGGAAAAATTTCTACTAGAAGTTTTCAAGGATTCTTGGGATGGAAGAAAATAGTTTGGAAAAATTTCTAACTATTGGACTACACTTCCCACTGTCAGGACTACGCTCTAGAGCATAGTCTGCCCAAGGACACCAATTTTGCAAAATTTTCTTCTAATTGTTGGACTATGCTCTAGAGCATAGTTACCATAGTCATGAAAAAATACCTCCAAAAGCCTCCAAAACTTAGCACAAATCTTCATCTCAACTCTAACATTCCTTTGGCAAGCAAGATCAGCAATTTTCAGTTCTTTTGCATCCCCCATTTGCTTCAAAATTGTACCTATGCTTGACACCACTCGAGAGAGTGAACAGTGTAGTCTCCAAAATTACACTATTTTGCATTATTTTCAAGTACATTATGGTCTATTTGACACTTTCACATGTAGGCTGTAGTCATAGTTTAGCAGTTTCATAGGGTCCATTGGAGCACACCAACAAAACACCTTTCGCGTTAGTGGGAGCGTAATTGGGGCTAGCATAGTCTCAAATACCCCTCTATCATGTTGTGCTCGATCCATGATTCATGATAACCCTAGGCTTATAAATATTCTAGTGGTCAACATTTTAGGGGTTGGAAAATTTGAGCATTGGCATCCTTGGCATTTGGCATTTGAGCACACTTGGCATTTTGATGAACTTTGGGAAAACACTTGATATCGTTGCATACCACCATATCACCATTGCATTTCATAGATCACTATAGCCCATAGGACACCACAGCGGCCAACTCGGTAGACCCAAAATTCATGGTGGATGTCAATCTTTGTAGCCCACACACCCTGAGACTATGACTACATTGCCTACTATGCATGTTTGTACACTGTGTACCTCCTCACCTTTCTTTGTAGTTAACTATGCTTCCCCCTATTTGGGATAGTGCCAATTTCTCTCTTTCTCACTCTCTGTGCATTTTTGGCATTTTTTCTCACATTCTAGCATTTTATTAGCATTTTTCATTATTTTTTCTACACATATTCAAGTGTTTGCACCCTTTTTTTGCACCAAAAACCTCAACTATGCTCACTCTAGTTGACATCATGGACATTGAAGACATCATGTAAACCTTTGGCATTTATTTTGGCATAACACCCTATAAGTCCTAGTTCGATTGACAAGACTATTCTAGGCACCTTGCCTCCATTTCTAGCAAGCCCTCATGTGGACACTGAGTTTAAGTTGTATGACCATGAACCTCTCGGTGTATCATTTTAGCCTTCAACATTTTTGATCGATATAGTTTTTCTGGTGCTAGAAGGAGGGGCTTTGTTATTTCTTTCTTTGGTCTTCCTTGGTTATTGCCTTGCATGCTCTCTGCACCAGATGTAGATTGGTCCCCATTATCGATTCCCTTGAAACCCTGCTTGAAAACACTAGAGCATATACCAAACACTTAGCCAAATTCTGGGTGCTCAAAAGAGCGTAGTCAACTCCCAGCGTGGGGAGCATAGTCCTAGATTTAGTTATGTTTTTTGACAGTTCACACCTGGTTATTTTTTCTACATTTTTCTATACTTAGCCATTTTCTCTGCATTTTCGCACTTAATTATTTTTTCTAGTTTCTTCTCTCCCTTTCACATCTAGCAACATTTTCATCTTCCCCTTTTACATCATGAATCTTGAATAGCCTTTAACCTCCACTTCAGGTGTGGTTTTTATTTGACCTATTCAATAGGAGATCTAGATTGACTATCCTCCTAATCTTATCTTGGTAGAACAGAGGTAGTCTTTTAGCTTGTGCAACCTACCTCCTAAGTTCATGGTGCTCAATGATGAGCAATGTAACTTTGTTTACACAAAGCTCTAGGAAGGTTTGTACATAGAGTTCCAAGAAATAGATGCTAAATGTAGTTTTTAGCTTATACACTGAAATGGGAGGGAATGGTTCCCTTCTGCTATGGACTTTATTTCATTCACAAAGCCCTACTAGTAAATGTTGGATAACCTCATTCAAAACATTAGTTGTGAGGTATGGATGAACTACGAGGACCCCTATAGGAGGAGCAAGATGAGTTTGAAGCTCAATCTGAGCATGATGAATCCTTATACACCTCGTTCTAGCGAACAACTTTTACTTTCATTCCTCTATAGTCCCACCAATCTATCTTCTTAGAGATAGTTGTCAATCAGGTGTCATCACCTAAGTCCATGCTTGTGGTGGAAACCCACCAAACACAACAGATGCACTAGGATGTTGCACTTCCTTTTAGCCTACCCTTCATCATACCTTCACAACCTATCTCATTTTTTGTGCTAGTAATCATTATGCCTATGCAACCTCATGTGCACATCGTGTGTATTCCCCTGCCACACACAATTCAAGCATCATTTATCCCACTTGTCATGTTGACACCCTTCACAATGATCCAACCCACAAGCACATGGTGGGGCCCACCTACTGTGCCCATGACATAACCCACCCAACAAGCATCTCACATGGTCACATAACTTGTAGCTAGGTCATGGGCCACTCAAACAACACAACAGGTAGCATAACTGACATGGACCACTACAACCACACGAGGCTTGGATCAAGCATTCTAGCTAATCTAAGCCCTCATTGAAGAGGTCAAGTGGCTCAAGGCCACCTCCTCTAAATGTTCCATGTAATGGACTTTTACTAGGATGATCTAATCAGTCTTGTAGTTCCACCATTGGCACTACCTACTAGGGTCCTACTACCCCAATTCACCAAATATAGTGGTGAAGGGGACCCCAATGCCCATTTGGTGACCTTTCAGTTCAAATGCCTTCTACTATAGGCATGGCCACACACAATCATTTGTGTGTTTGCCATGTACTTCATTGGAAAAGCACTAGATTGGTACCATGCACTCCTCAGGGCCTCCATTTCATCTTTGGAGGAGTTTCTCACCCAATTCATCACATGCTTCAAGTATAACTTGAAGCTTGAGGTGACCCTGGATCAGTTGATGCAAGTTAAGTAGGGCCACTTAGAGCTTGTGCAAAAATTCATTTAGCGATGGAGTACATCGCTTAATGAGATTTGTGAGCCTATCATAGAGACACACCTACTGTCCATTTTCAAGGGGGTAGTGAATGACTTCAATAAGTTGAAGTTGTATTACGTTGCCTTGCAATCCTTAAGCGAAGTGTTTACTCAAACCAAAAGAATTCAGGATGCAATAGAGGCCAGCAAGGATCCAACCTATGTGGCCTACAAAAGTTTGCATGCAAAGAAAGAAAAAGACAAAGACAAGGGCATGCAAGCAACCACAACCATAGCAATGGTGGCCAACGAGACTAAGCCAAATAATGCCAAATCAATGGCCAAGCCACCCAAGGCCATAGCTAACAAAAACAAGGCATTTGGCTCTAGCACTATGGTAAACAACTAGCCTGCATTAGTGGTGGCCATGGTAATAGCTACCTCAAGGCCTAACTTTGAGTGCAAGGATTGCTCGAAGTACACACTATTTCCCATTAAGTAGCTAGAGCTCTTAGACCAATTGCTTTATGTTGGATGCATCTAGAATAAGAAAATGTTTGAGGATGCTGGCAAGCGACATGATCAATATTGTGAGCTCCTTAAGAATCCTTCAACCACACTACCAAACAAGCCTTTGGTCTTGAAACATTTTAGATTGGATTAGTTTTGCCAATATCACAAATTGCAGGGTCACAATATAGATTTTTACATAGCTTTGCAGGATGATATGCAATGCATGATTGACAAGGATAAGTTGGTCCTTGATGCAACCAACCTAGTGCACTCCCAAAACTAATCAAAGGAGGTTTACAAGAACTCTCTCAACACAAGTGGTACAGGGTACATCATCAATGCTATTAGCATTGATGATGATTTAGAACTAGTGCACAAATCATTCATGGTTCATGCACCCTCTGGTGACACTAGAGCCTCCTCATCCTCAACTAGTTCGAGGATCCCTTTCGTTATTAGAGCACCACCTTAGGCACCCATAACACCATTTGTGGTGAGAATCCCATAGCATGTTGCAGTAGCAACCACCCAATCACCCTTTGTCGTAAGGGTGCCGCAATGTGCGAACTCCCCACCTGTTCAAAGTCTAGTGGTGGAAAATGCATTAGTCCCTACTTGCCCAAGGCCCCATCCTACATCCAACACCAACAGGCAATCGAGATGACAATCCAGGAGGCCCAATGAGCACCTTGCTAATCAAATTATTTGGCATCACTAGGAGCACAGGGCATTAGGTCCACCAAAGCTCGTCCCCTTGTTCTTTGTCGCAATGGCCGAATCAACCAAATAGGCCACAACAAGTAACCAATAATAGAGCATTGAGTCTCCAAAGCAACCAAGGCAAACAAAGCCCAAGTCTTCTCCATGAGAGATTTGTCTCTTGGGTTGCATGGAGGAGATGAAGGCCATCAACAAAGTAGCAGATAGTAGAGAGAACTTCCTTGATGCATCAACATAAGTCAAATAGGCTTTAAAACAGAAAAAATATAACACTAAGCTTGTACAACTTAAGTATGACTTCCTCCATTGATTGTGAAGTGTTAGTTTTCATGTTGATCTCCATTCTTGTCATGGAGGATATCCTAGTGGATGAACAATCCATCCATGCCATGATGTTGCCTCCTCCCCTGTAAGAGTCAAGTTCAAAGCCCCTAGCATTTTGCTATGAGGAAATCAAGGTTGACCCTGAGAAGGGTTAGGTCATTACTGCACCAATGTTTATCACAATCTATGTGGGATAGTGCAGAACCCACAAGGTGCATGTCGATGACATGGCAACAACCAATGTCATCCCATACATAATCATCAACAAGCTAGGTCTTGCCAACCAAATCAAACCAACAAAGACAACATGTTTGAAATCTTTCAATGGTTCACATGTTGTCATGAGGGGAATATTCATGATGGCCTTTGTGGTAGGGGAGAAATTCCCCACCACTATTGAATTCATTGTGATTGAGGAGATGCCAGGTTTCAACCTTATCTTGGGTAGGCCTTGGTTAGCCTAATTGCGGGCCCTGTCCTTTCCTATTCATCAAGAAATCCACCTTCTGTATGAAGGAGAGGAGGTTATCATCTATGGTGACAATGTAGCCCCTCTGATCGTTAGCAACATTGACATTGAACAAAGGTTAGAGATGGAGTTCCCTGATGATGTGCCTCTTGTGAAGGATGAGGTTGAAACATGTAAGGTAGACTAACTTGAGGAACCAATGAGAGTAATTGACCTCTCGAAGTGAGTGTTATGGGTAGAATTTCCCTTTGACATGGCTAACAAAGGTCAAGGTGAGTACCGTATAGTACTGTCTAGGCCCTATGCACCTCGTAACCCACACTGGGTTAGGAAAAAACTATGCAACTAAGGCATCTCCTTAGTCCAAAATGCTCTAGGTGCTTTCCTACCCCCACTTCTGCATACTTTTTTTATTTGCATTTTGTTTGCATTTATGTTAGCTTGGTTGTTTGCATTTTACATTCTTTGCTTGCATTATACATATATTTCTTTTGTTTGTGCACTCTTGCTAGGTTTATGTTTTTTCCTATTTACTTTTCAGCACTTAGCTTACATATGAAAACATCAAAATACATGGAAATTATAAATTCAAAGTTACAAAAACAATGGCCCACCATGGCCTTAAACTAGCATCACATGATTCAAAAAGGCCTTAACTATCATATAGCCTACCACACCTAAAAGTGGCAATCTCTATTACATGGCATGGCTTGTAAAGTCCTTAAACTAGCGCACCATCCACCATAGCCCTAAAATAGCATCACAACTATCACTAAGGCTTGAAATGACCTAAAACTACCAATGCACGCTATCTACACAAGCGGCCCAAAATGGCCTAAAACTAGCAATTGCTAAAATTCAATTGCATTAACTCATCCCATCACTAGCATCAAACATATGATAAATACATGTAAAATTCTATACATCGTGCACTTCATATAGCAAAAGAAAAATCCATTACATCTCATAATAACAGTACATAGCATGATCATCTGCATCATATAGCAAAAATACACAAAAAATGCAAAAAAGCTCAACAATAGGGCTACATCAGGATGTGCTCATCTAGTCATGCTAGGTGGGTGTGAAGGTTCCTCTTCATCTGCTATGTTGCTGGGGCCTATAACATCACCTAGTGCTTGTTAACAACAACAAAATAATAAACTTGTAAGCAAGTGTACAATATACAAACTAATAGAAAAAGCATAAAAGTAGCAAAAAAACTAACCTAAGAGGGTCCTTCATCGATCATGTCTAAAGGAAAACTATCAAGGCCCTCCTCTAAACATTGGAGGATCTCAATCTTAGAAAGCCATGTATAATCCTCTTGGCCAAAGTTAACTCCTGCAAGGGGCTTGCCTTTGTCCATGGAGGTCCATGCGGGTGGCCTCATGAAAAATGTGGTAGATGAAGTCTCCCTTGAGGGCATGATAATCTCCTACTTCAGGGAACCACTAACCACTGTATGACTAGAAAATATCTCAAAGGCTCATCTCCTACAAATCACCTCAACAAACATCTCAAGGCAGCGATGGTCGATGAACTCTCCTTTGAGCTACTAAAAATATGCATCTCACTCATGCTTATAGTGCTATTCATGGTTCTTTTGTGTATGCCTCCACTTGCAAACCTTAGCATTCAAATTATTCTAATCCTAATTTTTCTAGGCAAGCAAATCCATTTGTAGCCATTGCTCAATGATATCCTAGGTGGCCTCATTCTTGCCCTAGATGGTTGACCAATACCTAGCATAATTGATCTTAGCGGTATGTCAAGTACTATCTTCCTATGACCAAGACATCAAGAAGTCATATCAAGACTAAAGGTCCTCCATCTTTGTGTCTTGGCTCATCACTCTCTCTTGAAGTTTGTGCACACGTTTCCATAGGTTCTTGTTTAAGCACTTGCAAACCCATAACACTTTCACACAAGAAAGCATGCACTTATTGGCTACCTTGTACATGTGACAAGGCACTTGTTCTACTTTAGGAGGGTACTTAGGGATGACATCTAATTTAGCCACCTAGTTCAGGTTCTAGCAAAGCTTAGAACCTATTGGCATACAACAAGCAAATCAACATTAGCCACAGACTAAGCATTTAAGTTAGTAGAGCAACAAAAGTAAAGCAACAACATGCATATTGAGCTTAGGATTCACTTGCTATATGCAGTCAACCATATCCTTAACGATGCCTTCCATGAAGGTAAACTTTGCGGTGTTTCCACCCATGGCTTCATGTAGTGGGTAGGCATGGATGGTGGAATGCTAGCAGGTACATCTAAGGTTGCAAGACAAAAAATCACTTAGCATACAACTAAAATAGCCAAAGATGCAATGGCAAAAGAGCAACAATAGATAGCAATGTAAAGCACTTACCTAGCAAGCCCTTAGGTCTAAGAGCAAGAAGATCTCCCAGATACACACCATCAAAAGGCTAGCAAAATCACCCTTGTTGGGGTGGAACAACCCCTCCACCTCAAACTACTGGAAGGTATTTGTAGCCTTGTGCAGCTCCTCCTTGTGTGCTTCCTCCTCCTTAGCTTGAGAAGGAGTTATCTCTGCTACCATTGCTACCATTGTGGTAGCCCTCTCACCTAATTTATGAACATAACATGTTAGCATTAATATAAATTAGCCAAAAAAAATTTAAAAAGTACAAATATAAAATGCATCTATACATATAATAACCTGCAAAATCTACGCATAAGCTTGGGATCTTGAGGTGGATCCTCTTGATGCTTGCCTGTCCAACTGGAAGAGTAGCCTCCTCTGTTAGGTAGGGCCTCTTGATCTTCATCTTGGATGGCCCCACCATTTCTACAATATAGTGGTTAGCCTTGTTCACATTCCTAATAAAAATTGGTTGACACTTGCCCATGTTGTCATGAGAATAGTATGATCGCCTGAGATGACCTTTAGTCATAACTGAGTACAAGTCATCGATTTCCTTTGGGGGGTCTTATGAGTAAGTGATTGCAAACATGTGCTTTACCTAAGGCTTAGACAGCTACTCATAGTCTTGCACTACCCATAACTTGCTATCTTGAACCACCAGGAGCTTCACAAACCTTAGTAGGTATGCTGTGAAGAACACAAAGTGCACGTGAGACCTCGCTTGAAGATTGTAGCATAGCTTGGTGATCTTTGTGTGTAGGCTAGTGGCAATGTAGGAGGCCTAGTTGAACCTTGTGCTCTATTGTAGCACCTCCTTCATCACTTGAACCTAATCAATTCCAAGGATTTTTTCTTGGGAGAGCAACTTTAGGAAGGCGTGAGCATGAAAGAGAGGGTAGAGCTCCCAAACCTCATGCACATGCATGTCTTTAATTAAGATGCATTTATGAGATTGTGTGGCTCCTAGTAACTCCTTGATCTCTTCTCTATGTTCCACCTCCCTATTAGCCTTGTCAACAACCAACAGGCCATTAGTGGAAAGGCCAAAGAGGTCAACAAAGAAGGCCTCATTGAGGTCAAGGACTACCCTCACTCCACTCATGTGGGTGATGAAGTGGTAGATGCCACTGCTGAAGGAGTCTATGATGGTGACCGTTTTGGCCACTAGAATGCTTGGATAAGGGCCAAGAAAAGGTTCATCAACCTAGCATTTGTAAGCTAACTAGTCAATGCCTTTGAGGCCTAATGGCACAACCAATGTTGTGAACACTTCACATCACCATATTTTATGATGAGAGTGGAGTTAGTGTGACCTGTGGTGACCACTGTCACCTCTCCTAAAGTAACTACCACTACAACAAAGGAAAAAACAATGTTAAAATTATGCAAGGGCAAATCAACAAGTGCATGTGAGTAAGCATATGAGCCAAAATGATAGATGCTTACGTAGAACAAATAGTGTGCGAGATGGAGGTGGTGGTGATGCAAGAATTTCCTTGTGGTTGAGCTCACCACTAGCCTACCCATCATCAAGCTAATCATAGGCCTTGCACCACTTGAATGCCTTTGGGTACTACTTAGGGTAATCCTTTAGATCACCTCTTAGCTATTCAAGGATAACCTCTTGAGCATTCAGACTAGAGGAGAACACCTCTAGGGTGGTGTAGGTCAAGGCAAGAGCCTCGTCCTCATTGTGGAGACCCTAATCATTAACTTTAAATTTGGCATTGAACATGAGTAGTTAGCAGTTAGCAAACTTAGCATGGGCTAATAGCAAGAGATACAACACAAAATCATAAGAGCACTTACCCTCCCATGTAGTATACAGTTCGAGGTGGATTTTAGAACAACATATACATGCATAGAGAAACAAAGATGATGTTGCTCTTATTATAGTAAGAGAACTCTAACATTTGTCAAATCCTAAATAAGGGATGAACATCCCTAGGGCCTCACCTCAAACCACCTACTTCGACATCACTAGTTGTGGGCTCATTAGACATAAATCTCAATATGTCTTGGTTGGCCTTGGGTAGCAATGTATCAGTGATAACACTTGTAGCCTTCACTACTAAGTGTTACCACATCATTACACTGAAATGCTGTAGTAGGAATGCTAGGAAGTTGGATTCCCCTAGCTAAAACCATACTGCCTGATAACCCACTTGCACATTTAGTGCAAGCATGTTGGGCATGGGCTCGTTCATGTAGCAGAGAATGCCAATGAGCTCCACAATGACTAAGATGGGTTTTAACAACACCTGCAACCACAAAGGTAATCAAACATAGCATTAGTATACACTAGATGCAAATTTTGGAAAAAATTTTAAAATTAAACTTAGTAGAAATTAATGTAAGATAGCTTAGTTTAGCAAAAATATATTAGAGACCATTGGGGCCCTATGGGTATAGGATGTCAACAAGCATATTTAGCATGTTTGGTACTCACTGAGGTATAGCATGTTTCACATAGCATTGGCATTTTTTTTTGCACATTTGCATATTTAGCATTATAGTTCGCATGTTTTGGCAATTTAACGTTAGCATTTTGCATCTCATGGGTTTAGCATCTTTCCACAAAATTTCCAAAATTTTTTCTAACCAGGGGTAGTGTAGTCTAAAAATTTGTAGGGAAATTCTAACTTTGGATTACCTCTCCAGGGAGTGTGGTCTAGAAAACATGCAAATAATTCCAACTCTGTGCAACCTCTAGGAGTGTAGTTTAGAGAACATGAAAAATTTTTCTAACTCTGGATAACACCAACTACACTCTGGATACTACAGAGTGTAGTCTCAAACTATGGAAAAAATTCTAACTATCAGCTACACTTCCCAGGAAGCATGCCTTGTAACAGCTACATTTTTGAAAAAAAAATAATGAAAAATGTAGAAAATGCACTCTTGGCATTGCCCCTCTCTCAACCCTTGCGATTGTGCATCCTTGTTGCAAGGTGTAAAACCCTGTAGCCCCTATGGCCCCCAAATGCACCGTGCTTGCATTTTTAAGTAAAAATCGAAATAATTAAGGGGAAAACCCCCTATCGCAGCTGTTGCCCTATGATGCCCACCCTTTGCCACCATCGATGCCCTCATCCTTGCCCTTTCCTTATGCCTAATGTTTTTGAAATTCTAAGAACATAAAAAATAGCAATCCCATTCCATGTCCCTACCTCATGGTGTGCCATCTTGGCCATTGCTGATGCCCTCATTTTGGACCATAATACTTAACAGTTTCTAAAAAAAAAAAAAACAATTTTGGTAGGATCTTACGTGTCCTTCCTTTCTAGTAGCATCCCTAGGGCCACTGCCAAAACCAAATCCCCTACCCTATGCAAAACATTAAGAATGAACAAGAATTTTCGTGCCCTACCTTGCATAGCCCCGTGGCCTTTTCCTTGCCCCTTGTGGCCATACTGGCCATTGCAGTGGCTATGGTCATAGAAAAATCCCTACAAACTCTATGCACATCATCCTTCAAAACCCCATGTGATTGCCAAAACCCTCATTCAACAAAACCCTCTTAGCATCCAATGTGCACATCCCTCAAGGTTGTGGTAGCTAAAGCAACCATAGTGGTGGTAGCCCTTGCCATGAGAAGGTGTTGCAAATGCAAGCCCTAAAACCCACTAAACACCCAAGTGTAGGAAGCAAAGAAAAGATAAAAAGTAATAAAAAAGGGAAGAGTGTAGTAGAGGTACCTAGTAGATAGTGGTGCCCTTTGTGCCTCCATGTGTGCCCATGGTAGGTATGCTAGTGCTCGCTCTCCCTCATCCACGTTGGTCAGTCTAGGGTACTAGCATCCACTTTGGCATGACATTCTAGTAACTATGCTATAGAAAGTTTGTGTTTCAACTTTGACAATGACAAGTTTACCAAGGTGAAAATGCACTTTTATACCCTCGTGACCACTTGATTTTTTTCACCAACCCTGGGACTACACTTAATAGTGCAAGGCATAGTTGGATGGGAGTATAGTCACTAGAGTTAGAAAATTTTTGAATTTTCTGGCCACCCTAGACTTAGAAAAATTTTCAATTTTTCTTGCTTCCCAGTGACCGTCCATGCTAATTTGCTTTTTTGGTGCACCAAGCCTTGCTCATCTAGCACACGTCATAGTCCGCTAAGACCTTAAACTGGCACTCATGGCCTGCTGAGGCCTAAAACTAGCCCATGCATCCCTTGCTTTTTAAAAATCATATCTACATACTTAGGCAAAATTTTATTGTGTTGTTTTCCTTCATTTTATGCATTGCTTTCATTAAGATAGGTGTAGCTTGACAATTTTCTAGTTGCTTTTGCAAGATTTTGGTAGGACTTTCAACATGAGTACATTTGAGCATCTTCACTCACCTCTGGTCCTCACTGGGTCCTTAGTGATCTTACGTGATGCATTGATCTACAATGCCTACACCTCAAGCTCGTAGCCTATGATGAATACATAACATCTATAGAGGCATTGCTAAACTAGCCAGGCCATCTAGTTAGGGCTATAGATCTAGAGGTAGGTGATGTCATCGAAGATTCCCTCATTAAAATCCTTGTAACAACACCTTGTGGCGAGCCGAAAACATTGAAAGTTGGTTCTTTGTTAGATCCTCAACATGTCAAAAACATCAAAAGAGTGCTTAATGATAACATCAAGGTATTCATATGGTCTTATGAAGACATGCTAGGCCTAGATCTTTGCATAGTGCAACACAACATAATCCTCAATCCTAGCATAAAACCAGTTAAGTAGAAAGCATGCAAGGTTAGGCTTGAGGTGGCATTAGTAGTCCGTGATGAAATCACCAAGCTCTACAAAGATGGTTTCATCTATGCTATTAACTACATGGACCAGGTCTCCAACATCATGGTTGTACCCATGAAAAATGGAAGTATACACATTTGCATAGAATTCTAGGACCTAAATAAGACAACCATTAAAGAAAATTTCTCATTACCTAGTATTGACCAATTGGTTGATACTATGGCTGGTCATGCCTTCTTGTCCTTCATGGATGGGTTCTTGGATTGCAACCAAATTTAGATTAACCTAGAGCACCAACTTAGTACCACCTTTATGATCCCTTTGGGGTACAATTTGTTATACAATGATGTCCTTTGGACTCAAGAATGCATGAGTGACTTATTAATGAGCCATGACACATATTTTTAGTGATTACTTGTTAGGTCTGCTCAATGATTACATTAACAACATAGTAATTAAGTCCAAAGCATCACGAAACCATGTAGATGACTTAGACCTTGTACTCAAACGTTGCTTGAAACATGAACTTAGGCTAAATCCTAAGAAATGTATCTTCGGCATCAAGATGAGCTGCATGCTAGGTTTTGTAGTATTAGAAGTAGGCATACACATAAACCCCAATAAGGTTAAGGTCATTATCAATTTAGCACCATTGACCAACTTGAAGAAGCTATGAGGGTTACAAGGTAGATTACAATTCATATGCTGGTTTATCGCATGGTTGACTAACAAGTTGTAGCCAATGCAACACTTGCTCAAAAAGGGATCCACTTTGACTGGATAGCTCAATGCTAAGAGGCATTTGAAAACCTTAAATAGGATGTGACTCAACTTCCAACGGTCTACCCTTCGCAAGGAGATAAACCGTTCTACATCTATCTTGCTACATTCGACATGTCCATTGCCTCTCTGCTTTGCCAAAAGTGAGATGATGGTACAGAGGTCCCCATATACTACCTAAGCCATGCATTGGTTGCTTATGAAGCAAAGTATAATGATGTGGAAAATAATTGCCTCACCTTAGTCTTTGCACTCAAGAAGTGAAGGCACTATCTTTTCTGCAGCTAGGTCAACATCATTTGCAAGAGCAATATACACTAAGCCATCACCATGAATATTTACAAGAGTAGTTGAATTGCACATTGGAAAGTAATAACTATGGAGTTTGACCTACATTACATTCAAAAAGCATCAACCAAAGGTCAAGCAATAGTTGCACAACTTACAGCTTCCCCAATCAATGATTAAGCAACGAAAGATTTGGAATTTCTGGATGAGCATGTCACTAGCATAAGTCAAGTGCCTACCAACTTTGAGGCACTCTTTCAATTTGATGGTGCTTTAACCTCTCAAGGGAGTAGTGCTATTATCATAATCATGTTCCCCTATGGGGAGATTTGACCCTCCATGTACCATTTTACATTTCCATGCACTAACAACGTGGTAGAGTATGAAGGCCTCCTCTGGGATATCCTAGCAGCTCGTGACCTAGGAATACAAAACCTAGCGATCCAAGGTGATTCACAACTAGCTGTTAACTAGGTTACAGAAGTTTATGCTTACAAAGCACAACATCTACAACCTTATTGTGACTTGGAAAAGCACTTGCTCAAATGATTTACAATTGTTGATATTTAGCATATCCCATGCAATGAAAATGCCATTGCCGATGCATTAGCAATGTTAGCCTTAAGCATTGCACCTAAAATGTTTCATGCCTTACTCACTTTAGTGGTAGCTCGCATTGTGCCTATTACAAAAACAATAGACATTGCATCCATAGCCACAATAAGCACAACCCATGCAGTAGAGTGGTACGATGATATTAAGGCATACCTTCTACAGGGTGAACCTTTGTAGCATCTAACCACTACTTAAAAGGATGTAGTGTGAAAGGAATCATGGAAGTACATAATTGTGGATGATATCACTTTATTCCATCAATCCTGTGATGGCATACTATTGACCTACGTTAGTGACAGCAAGGTGTAGATGATCGTTGAACAAGTCCACGAGGGACTATGTGGAAGCCACATAGCACCCAGGGCAACGGTGGTGAAAATCAGATGCTTAAGATACTATTTACCTTACATGGAACACAATTGAATTTTAAAGGTTAATGCATGAAACACATGTTAATGGCATGACAACTTAATGCATGTGCCACCTATTGAGCTGCACACAACATAGATTACACGGTCATTTCAACATTGGGGATATGACATCATAGGATTGATAATGCCTAAGTCCTCCATAGGGCATAGCTTCATTATAACTGCAACTGAGTATTTTACAAAGTGAGTTGAAGCTATTTCCCTTAGGAAGACTATATCATAGCAGGTTTGCAAATTCATACTTGATAACATAATGACCTGTTTTGGTTTACCCATGACCATAGTCATAGACAATGAGCCACAGTTTAGTAATACTGAGACCAAAACCTTTTGCGAATTCTTTAGAATCAAACATTCCTTTTTGTTTCCCTACTACCCATAGGCGAATGGCCAAGTGGAGGCCACAAACAAGGTCATCATAAATCTTCTAAAGAAGATGCTTAGCAATAGCAAACGATGATGGCATGAGCAATTGATCTATGTACTCTGGGCCTACCACACAACATGTAGAACTATAACAAGTAAGATGCCATATAGCTTTTTTTATGGGTTTGAAGTAATCTTGCCTCTAATTGCAAGTCTCATCACTCTGTGTAATCCTCTCAAGCTTCATTGACAAGGCTCAAAATGATGAGTTGAGAACCATGGACCTTGACTCGACAGAGGAGGAGTGCATGTTAACACTTGATCACATCGAGTGGTACCAACAAATGCAATGGCAGAAACACCATCACAATCAGCACCAATGCCTAATCAAGAAAGGGGACTTAGTCCTTAAGTCCATTTGCAAACATGCAAACAAATTCCTAGCCAATTGGGAAGGGCATTTCTTGGTCATCAAGACATATGACAATGGAGCATTCAAGTTTGTTGATCACAATGATAATGAATTTGCCAATCCAGTGAACCACTTGTATCTAAATCCATATTACACCTAACACACAACACCTCTGATGAGACGCGACTTGCATGTGCCGCGATATCGTGTCCCGTCGCCATATCTATAAATAAGAGGCGGCACTTCCTTCATTTCCCAATCCTGGCTAGAAGTAGCGAAGCTCTGGCAGATTGATCACTCCAGAGTTAGAATTTTTCCCATGTGCCCGCAGTAGGAGTCCTAGAGTGAATGACTCTTTATTCGAGCAGCTTGTAACCTGAACCCAAGTTGTGTA
>MNCI01027001.1:212700-258241 GCA_015680685.1 Gnetum montanum
AGTGGTAGTCCGATGTGTACGGCTAGTTGAGGAATCGGCTGCTCATTGCTAGGCTAGAACGTGTGATAAGTAAGACTTAGTTATGAGCACCCACGGGTGTGTACGGCTAGCTAAGGAATCGGCTGCTTATCACACTTAGGCTAAATAGGTGCCTCAGTACGACCACTTTGAGCACTTGCGTTACGTGTGGCGATCCTAGTAACGATAAGCGTTTGGTAAGCCGCAGTTGCATAGTTCAGGGTGTGTCCGGCAAGTGGGAACGGATGCTGACGCTAGTTAATTTAGACTTAGGACATTAGTTAGAGTTAGTTAGTTTCTCAACCCTTTCCTCTGATAGCATAGGAGATAAGCCGAAAATACCAAAAAAATCACATACCTCAGACTTGCTTAACCATACACCATGACACTTACAAGCAAGCCTGGGAAGACAACGAACGATTAACCCCAGGTTTTTGTTGTGGTGTTAAGGCATTTAGTCTGCGGAGTTCGACCGGATCGTGCGTGCACGCTCGTATTCGTATGGTTGAGTGTAGGGGTACCTCACCACTCATCAACCTCATCAATGATAAAGCATAGTAAGCAATAGTTTACAATGAGTATAAACTGACAAAGCAAAAGTCTGCTATGATTATAAATTGACATAGTAAGTCCACTATGACTATAAACTAGAACAACAAGTCTGCTATGACTATAAACTAGCATAGTAAGTTCACTATGACTATAAACTAGCATAGCAAGTCCACTATGACTATAAATTGACATAGCAATGCCGCTATAAAATAGCACAGCAAGCCTACTATGACTATAAACTAGCACAAAAAGTCTACTACAACTATAAATTGGTACAAATCATCCACTATGACACTAAATTGACATAGACTGTCTACTATGATGCTAAATTGGCACAACTCATCCTTGATTCATGACATTAAACTAGCATAACATCCACCATCTGCTACAATGTTAAATTGGCACACAGTAGTCTGCTAGGACTATAAGCTAGCACACTACAATATGCTAGGACCTTAAATTGGATTTATAGTCTTCTAGGACCCTAAACTAGCAAAGAATATGGTCTACCAAGAACTTAAAATGAGGTTTTAGTTCAACACACATAGTTCTGTGGACAAGTGAGTGACAATACCTCCAACTTCACACCATTTTCCCATACGTCATTGGCAGGGTAGGGCATTGTAGTTCTAGAATGGATTTCCTATTATTGGAAGAGGCCTTTAGTACATTTGCAATGTTACTACCCCTTGGCATTTTGTTAATATTTTGTAGTTTCCCTTGAGCATTTTACTAATCTTCCGAAGCTCTTGCCATGGTCACCAGCACTACTAGCTCTGGGCGACAGCTACAACATTACTAGCTCTAAGTAGCACTTGTAGCACTACCAGCCTTGGGCTTTTTGATGGTACCTTGAGCCTCTGGTGAGAGAGACCTCTATAACATTTACAACATTATGGTCCCCCACCATTTTGCTAATTTTTTTCTTAAGCTCTCACAATTGCTCGAGCTCTTGAGCACTTGTAGCATCACCATCCTTGGCACCTTTACTAGCTCTTTAAGCACTCACAATTGTTCTAGCTATTACAACACTCGTAGCATCCTCACATCTAGTAGTTTACTCTCATCCCATGTTGTGTGGTTGTTTTCTTATTTTCTTTACGTTGTGTTTGCAAGACGAAGCCCTGGAGGCAATTGTGTAGAGATACATCACATTGCAGTGGCAAGTCGTCATGTTGCTCTAATGTGCATGATTGGACTAGCCAAGCCACTTAAGAGTGCACATCTCTATTTACCCTGCTATAACCTGCTTGCATTTATCTCCTTTACCTTGCATTTCCCTACCTTCCCCTGCATCATCGAGCTTGCAATCTCTTCAATGCAAATGGCACCTTCTCTAAGTCAACTGTAGAACCCATAGCAAACATAATGCAACTTATCCCATGAGAAGCCTTTGTGGGTTGATCAAAGCCCAAGTAGAAGTAACAAAACTCATCCCAGGGAGAAACACCTGTCCTATAGATAGGACATGGTTGCACTAAAGTAAAGCCCATTAAGTGGCATGCAGTTCACTTGATCGAAATCATCCCGCAACTAGCATTTTGCAATGTGTAGAACCCAAAGTGGGTTCACCATGCAGCCACAAAAGCACAGTAAAAAAAAAAGAAGAATAGGGCAAAACATGTCCCCAAGCAAAGATTAGCAAAGTTGTAATTTTGAAATGGGTCCAAACTTGAATCCACATTAACCTTCTCACAAGCACTCTAATAAGAGGTTACAATTTTAGGGGCAAGCCATTCTGGTACCATGGATGCTAACTCCCTCACAAGCATTTTGATGAAGGATCACTATTTTGGAAACAAGCTAGCTTGGTGCCATGATCACTGTCAACTTTGCTGTCTCTGCATCTTGGAGTATCATACTATTTGCATTTCATTCCCCTATCATCCCCTAGGACATTCCCTACATCCTTTACTTCTAGCATACCATTACCCTTAGCAATCTTGAGCATGGTGAAGCAACATTTGATCAGGTACTGATAGGCGATGTTAGTGCCAAGCCTACTATGGTGTTTTGTGTTTTTGTTAATGTCTCTCGGGCCACTCCTTCAGATGTTAACAAAGAGGGGCCAATGAAACAACATCAAATTTGGGCTCTTGAGTCTCAACTGTAAATTTTTTTAAGTGTCAAAACTTAGCAAATTTTTTCTAAGTGTTGAGACTATGCTCCCCATTGTTGGGACTATGCTCTAGAGTGTAGTCAATGTAGTTGACATGAACAGTCTAGATTTGCAAAATTTTTCTAAGTGTTGATAGTAGTTATAAAATTTTCTAAGGGTTGGACCATGCTCTCCTTGCTGGGACTACGATCTAGAGCGTAGTTAGCATAGTCTACATAGGAATGGATAGCTTTGCAAGTTTACTTAAGTGCCAAGCTAGAAGCTATCAAGCTTGGTGAGGATGGAAGAAATAGTTTGGAAAATATTCCAATAATTGGACTACGCTCCAAAGCATAGTCAGTGTAGTCTACACACCAATGGCTAATTTTTTATATTTTCCTAACTATCAGGTTAGGACTTGTTAAGCTTGCTTGATTTGGAAAAAATAGTTTGGCAAAATTTCTACCAAAAGTTGTCAAGCAAGCTTGAGATGGAAGAAATAATTTGGAAAAATTTCTAACTACTAGACTATGCTTCCCACTATTGGGACTACACTCTAGAGCATAGTTAGCATAGTTTGCATGAGGGCACCAATTTTGCAAAAAAAATTTCGAACTATTGGACAATGCTCTAGAGTGTAGTCAACATAGTCATGTAGAATTGCCTCCAGAAGCCACCAGAACTTAGCATTGGTCTTCATCTCAGCTCCAACATTCCTTTGGTGAGTAAGATCAACAATTTGCACTTCTTTTGCATCCCATATTTACCCCAAAATTGTACCTATGCTTAACACCACTTGAGAGTGTGGAAAGCGTAGTCCCGGAGCATAGTCTCCAAAACTACATTGTTTTGCATTGTTTTTAGGTACATTGCAATCTATTTGGCACTCACACATGTAGTCTTGGTAGTGTATTCATAGTTTGGTAGTTTCATAGGGTCCATTAGAGCACACCAATATAACACCATTCACTTCAGTGGGAGTGTAGTTAGGGCTAGCATAGTCCCAACTACCTCTTTGCCACATGGTGCTCAATCCATGATTCATGCTAACCCTAGGCCTATAAATACCCTAGCATTCAATGTTCTAGAGGTTGGAAAATTTAACCATTGGCATCTAAGTGCACTTGGCATTTTGGAAAACTTTGGGACAACACTTGACATCGTTGCATACCACCTCAACGCCGTTGCACCCTGCAGATCACTGTAGCTCATAGGATACCATGGTGGCCAACTTGGTAGGCCCAAACTTCATGGTGGATGTTAGTCTTCATAGTCTAGACACCTTGAGACTGTGTCTATGTTGCCTACTATTCTTGTATGTACATCGCGTACCTCCTCACCTTTATTTGTAGTTAACTATGCTTCCCCCATTTAGGATGGTGCCAATTTCTGTCTCGCTCACTCTTCATGAATTTTTGGCATTTTTGTTGGTATTCTAGCATTTTACTAGCATTTTTGCTATTTTTTCTACACATATTCACTTGTTTACATCCTTGTTTTGCATTGAAAACCTCAACTATGCTCACTCTAGTTGACATTGTGGATGTTATAAACACCATGCAAACCTTTGGCATTCATTTTGGCATAACACCCCATAAGTCCCAGTTTGATCAACAAGATCATTATGGGCACCCCGCCTCCATTTCTAGTAGGCCCTCATGTGGATGTAGGGTCCAAGCTGTATGGCCGTGAACATCTTGGTATACTGTTCTAGCCTCTAACGTTTTCAATTACTACAAGTTTGTATGTCAATTAGTAATCCCATACCTGCCCAATATTTTGTAAGGAACTTGTTCCTCCTCTTCTTTACTTGAGGACAAGTTTTCATTTAGTCATGGGGGTATGATAACTTACATTTTTCATCTGCTCTAATGTTGGAGCCTCGACGTTGGATATTCAATGTCAGAGCCCAGACACGATGTCAGATATCCAATGTCATAGGGTGTATGCTAGCCTATAAATATAGCGCTTGGGCTCATGATTTTGATATCAATTTTTGTCATAGTTAGCAAAGCTCTTGTAGTTTTTTTTCTCTAGAGTTAGAATATTTTCTGAGTGCCTGTAGTAGGAGTCTACGTATATACAGATCTTTGTTCAAACATTGATGTACCTGAGCATAGCAGTATGATGGGAATAAAAATGGACTCTTTTGATAATCCTTTTAGCATAGAGAATAGATTAATGTTTCCTTTAATTCATTTTACTTTCATGCACTTAATTAAATGCATTCAAATTAAGAAATTAATTTATAGTTGTTAATGAACACAAGAATGACCACTTCGAGCACACATATAGTGCTTGGTAAGCCAACAACGCTTAATGTTTGGTAACTTAGCAGCATTATATGTGTTCAGGATGTATCTAGGAAAGTGGAATGGGTACTTGTGTTAGGATAGATAGGTAGTGAATGAATTAGATTTTACATTACTCTACCTTTCATTCTTGTTGTAGGTGATTAAACTTATAAAACATAAATTGATAAAAATCATATACCTCAATTATACTTAAACCATATCCTTGAGCTTCACAAGTGTAGTTGGGAAGAAAATGAACATTCTCAATGCCCATTTCACTTCCTAGAGGAATTAGTGCATTGGAGAACTATAGGTCCATGGAATTTGAGCATGTAAATGCCTTAGTGATTCATATGGTTGGGCATAGGGGTACCTTGCCGCTCATCGTTAATGTCACTAGATTACCAAGTATTTACTACTGGGTGTACCAAGTATTCACTATTGGGATTACCAAATGTTAATATATTATACTTGAAGTGGTCATACTCACACACTGATATGGAATAAAATATTAAATTATTAAGTGCTTAAAAAGTAAAGTGCATTGGAAGTAAAATGCTGAAAATAAACTAAGGGCAAATCCAAGTATTGTAATGGAAAGAATCAACATCAATTTTTGTTAACTCAAATCCACACTAAGAGCTTCACTGTTGAAATGACCTAAGGGTGTCATAAATTCATATGATGCATACATTTATATAAATGCATCGACACATCTAATTGACTAACACTTCATTACAAATCATAACTAGTGCATCCAACTATGCCTTGGAGATCATGCTTACATAATTGGATGACTAAAAACACCCATATTACATTCACTGTCTACTATGCAAGTAAAAGAATTTGTAGATGTACAACTTAAGTACACCATGATAGAGAAAAGAGATAATGATGGTGGTGTATGTACTTGAAAAGTTTAACCATTATGTGCTTGGCTATTTAGTGTTTCTGCACATAGATCATAACATAATCAAGTTTTTCATGAACAAACCAATGATGAGCCCCCATATCTAGTGGCTTATGATCTTGTAAGAATTAAACATTACAATGATCAATAAGAAGAAAACTAAAAACATTTTAGTAGATCAATTACCATAATTAAGATGGCATGACAAGATTGATTAATGAATAGCATATGTTTCCTACACCTAACTATACAAATCACACACATGTACGTGTAATTTGGTTGAATTTCATGGAACGTTGGACTAAAATTATCTTAGACAATTAGATGTGACATTGTTAATCATTATTTTCCTAATCACCACTTGTGTATCTCAATGGGTGTGGTTAAGTGTGATTGAGGTGTAAGATGTTTTTATTTTTATTATTTTATGATAAAAATTTTAAAGATAATGAAATGATTAAAATATTAATATTAATTTCTCATTAATCATAAAACTAAGAGTAATCTAAGCTCTCCTAAGTGTAAGACATTTGTTGCCACTCTCTGTTTGTATCCTAAACTTATACCAACATTACTAGGTTACCAAATGGCTATTGTTAGAAGTATCCAAGATGCATTACTAAGATTACAAAATGTTAATACTTATGTTCAAAGTGGTCTTACTTATGCGATTATAGAATAAAATATCAATTGTCTAAGTGTTAGACAGTATAATGCATCATAAGGAAATTTGATGAAAATAAAGTAAATTATTCCATGTGCTACAATGGAGGGAACTATTCTTGATTTTATTTTTGAAATGTTGAAGTGTCCAAGTACATCATGTATTCAAATAAAAATCCACTTAATCAATTCTATCCATGTTGTGAGCACTCAAAGGGAATTTTAGCTAAGTCCTATGAAAGAAAGCTACCAAAGTTTTGCTACAAGGATGACAAAAGATGCAATAAATGTAGATGATGTGCATATTATATAGAAAATGACTAAACTACATCTACATATATGCATTAATGCATTAACAAGGCTATATCAATGTTTACCCATCGATGTAGCAAATTTATTGATTCTTCATCATACCCTTATGATTGATTGATTGAAAGTTTATCCCAAGTGAACAAAAGTGGAACTGAGTTATTTACAAAATTTGAAAGTATGAAACTAAAATACTAATTCACTAACATTTTAACAATTCTAAGTGCTCCCTTACAAAATATTTATTTATTTATAATTAAGTACACAAAAATTGGACACAATACAAAAATGAGTTGACCAATGTTGCACAAAATTGACTAGGACAAAGTCTTCAAACTATGCCTAAATTTCAAGGTTCCTATTACTTAGATGGGTTGCTTCTCATGTCTTGGTCCTATTAGTGGCCTCAACTACCTTGCTACTATTTTTAAAAATCTAAAAGCATTCAAGAGTGCCTTTATTTTCTCTTCTTTACTATGTGGATTGTTAATGGTCCAAGCAATGTTGCCCAAACTAGCTAATGTTGGCACATCCCACAAGCTAGGCAAGGTTGGATACATTTATTTTACATTTACAAACTAGGCTACAAAGTACTTTCATTTGATGTACAATGTTTGCACAAGATTTGATAGCTCATGGTGATTGTTCATTCTCCTAACTAGGTTCTCAATAACTGATCGTTGAATTTGCTCTTGATAACTTCAAGCTTCACATTAACCACTTCCAACTTCTATTTTGTCTCTTTGTGAAGCTTAAACTCTACCTCATGGAGGAGTTAGGAGTTGGCCACTTATTTCTTCAACTTTGACCATGGTCATCATGTAGTTAGCATTACCAAGTTTGCATAACAAAGATTAGCTAACTCCATATATTCCATCAACTTCTTATTTGCAACTCATTTAGGCAGATTTTAGCCTTGTTGTATGTGTTCAATTCATCAAATATGAGTTGTCATGCATCACCTCTTTGCTAGAGTTGTTGGAGAACATTATTTATCTTAGCCTTTATCAACCTAATTTCTTTCTCATTGACTTCCTTGAGCATTTCGACATGGCCCTTGTAATGAATTTTTATCTTCTTGTATTTCAGGACTTGATTTTTTAGGAGGCAATCTCAATGGTGATCTTCTTGCAAATGACCTATACCTTCTCCATCAATAGATTCTTATTTTTAGTAGAAAACCTCTTGACATCTTGGTTTACCTTGGTAAGCTATTCATGTTATTCTCTTATGTAATATATTAGTTGTTCCTTTTATGTCTCAGCTTTCTACAAACATCAGTTCTCCTTGGTCATAGTCTTATTTTCCTTGTGTGTGTCTATGAGGTTATTGTTTATGATGGTTAGCATGGTATCTAACAATGATGTGTCCTAGACAACATGCTCCTTAGCATTCTTAGCCTCTATTTTGTGTTAAAGCTATAGAAAAGCTTCATCCCTTGTAAGTTCTGACCATAGAATGATAGATTCTAATAATCGAGCTCTAAGTTTTGCAACCTCTACTACCAACTTTTAATTGATGTTAGTAGCTTCCTTAAGTGGCACTTGTGCAATGAGGAACTTGCCCCTTATCTCAAGCAACTACAACTAAATTGTTGTTATATCTTTTAAGATGTTGAAAATCCTTGAAATTAGTTGCTCATCTCTAACTAGTCATTCTAGCATCCCCTTGTGTTATGTTGCACTCATTCCCTTGCTCTTAACTATTACAGATACTTGGATATCTGCCATGATAGTAATGTCTAGGATAGATGCTGCAAGAGCACTTAAAGCCTCTCTAATCCTATTAGCAACCATCTCGGTAGTTATCTCATGTCCCTTGTGTGGCATGACCAAAATTTACCACCAACTTGAAAGTCAATGATTCCTAATGCATTTTGATGGGTGTGTGGTATATGGAGTTGATGCCAAAAATAATTGAAATATAGCTACACCCCAAAATGTATAGTCCATAAAGAACTTTAGAACTCAATGTTACCCACTAGAATCAAACCCATGACTTAGAGTTTCCAAATCAAGAGTCTCACCACTCATACCTCATTGTTGTGTATTTTAAAGAGATTTTAAGTATCACTCATTTTAGTATTAAAAGTTTATGTTGACATTTTCATTTACAAAATTGTTTCACCTACAATAGCAATGCAACTACACATAAATCCATAAACCATAAGGATAATTAATCTATTAAAATTATTGAAACATGATGAAGAATTTCAAACATGTTATGTCTCAATTTGAAAATAGAAATGTGTTACTACATCCTTAAAAACCTTCAAAGACTTTACACGATAAATAATTTTTTTTTAAAAAAAACTTTATAGAGCTTTGATATGTTCTCTATGAATCTTGAAAACCTTATTAAGAAAATGCCCCAAGGTTGATAATTCTACCTTTAAAAAATTAGCAAATATTTTACTTAAATATCATATTTAAGTCTTAATGAGTTAAAAAAAGAACAAGTGTAAAAGACATCTTCTTCATCTTTTCCTACTCCTGTACAAAATCTACATGTTATGTCTTAATTAAAAGGTAGTGTGACCTATCGTAAGCACAAGCAATCATAACTTTAATTTGCATTGCAATCACAATAGACATATAGGTAGGCTTTTGCATGAAGGATCATATTGGAACTTGATATCAATAGATTTTTTTATTTTTCCATAGTTTATTCCTAAACCCTTTTAAGAAATTTTGTTTTGTTTGGATTTCAAAATTAAATCTTTTCTTGAACATTTTTACCTGTAAAGCCAATTTCCCAGTCATGAAACTAGCTTTCCCCTTTTTAGTGGTATATAACTTGCATAAAAAGGTATAGTCAAGGTCTAGCAAACATGTTTTAATAAAATCAAATAGATTTAAGAAAAGATGCAATATTTATAATTTGTATAAGAAATATGTATAATTTAAGTACTTTGAACTTTGGGAAAAAAAATCTTAAAAACATGGAACATCTTTCAAAAGTTTCCTTATGTTGTTTGAAAACATTGGTTCTCAAGAATACAAATACAAGTAAACTCTATTGTAGTTTCAAATGCCATGCTATTTTTTTGGATATAAAAGTTGTTACCGTGACTCAACAGATATACCGTTAAACTTGTTCTTAAATCATTACAGAAGCTGCACACCAAAAGAATTGGGTAAGAATTAGGTGCTTCCTTTCCATAATTAGGAGAGCAAAGTGAAGTCAAAGGCAAGGACGTTCATTGTGTGAAGAAGGGAGAGGTAAGGGTCCCATTTTAAGAAGATTTAAAATCAAGGAAAGTTGAATGAAGCTCTACACTGCCACCAATGTTAATATTTGCGAAAAAAGTTAATGCATACATTGACAGTGGTCTTGTATGCTAGGATTGTAATAACAGAAATGCTGAAAATTTACAACGAATAAATTCATGATGATAAATATATTCAGCTTTCATTGTTTTCCTTTTTATTTTAATCCCAGGCACTACCGGCCCTGAAAAATTCAGTTCATTAAAGTGAACATACATCTCGGTATAATTCATATATTAAAGCCCCTTAGCAAGAAGAAGCAGTTGTAAACATAAGTTCATTAACGTTGTATGCGCTAGGCAGTGGGCTACGTGGTGAAATAATAGAAGTCTTACAAATATTTGGAGAATACAAAAAAAAAAAAAAGTTTGATGCACGAACGGTTAATTAAAAACAAATTTAAACTAAATTCAAATATACGGTATAAAACAATTCAGAATTGCTTTGCTTTGAAGCTAGCAGTAGCTGATAAAATAAATCAGCAACCAGAGAACAAAGACGCTCAAGAACAAACAAGGCATTCAAATTTTAATAGAATCTGAAGAGAGTACCCCATTCCCTGGTAATATGCAGAAATAATGCAGAATAAACAGAGACAAATTTCTCTGCCCATTAGTTGCTGGAATTAAACGAATCTAAATAAACTACAGCATTACAGAGCATAACATTTTTTGCTAATATATAGAATAAACAGAAACAGATTTCTCTGCAACAGGAGCCAACTATTTGCCCAATGGTTGCTGAAATTAAGGAGTTGCTAATGTGCAGAATAAACAGAAATACAGTTCTCTGTAGAAGATCGGTTGCCGAATGGCTGCTGCTGATGCCTCCACTCATAAATGTCACTGCATATGCCTACAAGGGCCTGCAAAGAAACTGAAAGATGTATCCCGATTGTGCATTTTCTTCTTATGCAAGGCTGCTAACGTAGAATCAGAGGCATTTGTTCGAAGCAGTGTTTAGGGCAACAGGAATTTCTTGCTCAACGATTTCTTGCAGTTTTCTTGAATTCAGTTTGCCTTTGCCTAACACGGAAATTGTCATTTCATACAGATTAGCCACTACTCCTGCTTCCAAGTCAAGATGAAGACCAGTATATGGGAGGTCAGCGAGGACGCCATGGTTGCTGCTGTTTTTTCTAAGACGAGTATATGCGAGGAAGCCATGTTGGCTGCTGTTTTTTCTTGGGTTCTCCAGCAGTAATGCATGGTCATCCATAAAAAGGCACCGTCTTCTCTTCCATGTTAAGCCTGATTCTTCTTCCTGTTGCAAACATCACTCAAGTGGTAAAATTTAGTTCAGGGATTTGATATTATTGTTAAAAGAGGTTCAAATAATTCTTACCATAATATAAGTGTTGAAATGACGGGATGTTTTGGTTATTTGGCAATTTGCAATGTCAAGTGCAGAGAATTCAGAAATGCAGAGCTGAGAAGGCAGTTCAGTCCATTTACGGGACAGCCAGCGCTGTCTCATGACTTCTGAGCAAAAAATGTTGTATATCTCTGTTGACAATCCTCTGTCATCATCATCCAGCAAAATCAGCCATCCTTCATTTACAAGCGCTTCGTAGCTTTGACGGCAATCTCGGGCTTTTTCAATGCACAGATCGTAACTAGGGGAGAGTCTAACGTACCCTGTGGCAATGTGGATTTCTTCTCCGAAGCCAAAACGCAGACATGGAACAAAACCCTGACATGAAATCGTGGTGTGAGGCGGAGGAATATGCATAGGGAAGTCGACAGCGTAAGCGGCTGAAACAAAACACCACAGAGCAGGGACTCTATGCAAAGAACAAGGCTCAAAGTTGTCATCTTTAGAAGGAACATGTGCATCATGTGATAACTTATTAAGAAACGAATAAGAGGAGTCAAAGTTGTCATCTTCAGAAGGAAGATGTGCATCATGTGATAATTTATTAAAACAATGAGAGGAGTCATCTTTGGTGCTGAGCAGATATCTGACCCTTCTCGTCACCGCGGAAAACAATAATGGGCTCGTTTTCGCATTTAATGCTCGCCGTGGTGTCCTTAAGGACCATTGTAGAATATTCGGTAACGTCTGCGACCAATATAATTGGCGACAAAGTGTAACCTATCCCATTGATAGATATGTCATGAAATACATAAATGAAAATTGCACAAATGTATTTGTACCTGGTTCTCGTTGTCCAATGATGCCTCCAATGATGCCTCCAGAGAGTCATGGTTGAGGGAGAGGTTCAAATAATATAACTGATTAGGAATGTGTTGCGCAAGGCTTTCACTGGGAAGGCACAACTGGTAGCAGCCGCAGATACTGAGCCACTCGAAAGAGTTGAACATGGCACAGCCGCGCGTGACGGCCAAGTCTCTGAGATTTAAACACCCTTCAATTGTAAGCTCTGAAAGGTTAGGAAGGACTGAAAGCCCAATAATGCTCCTAAGATTTATGCAACCAATTACGTCAAGTATATTTAGATTGACTAATCCCTGCATGTGGATGACCTCCACCATCCAGCAATTCTTGACTACTAAAGTTGACAAGCTATTCTTGACTACTAAAGTTGACAAGCTAGAAATATTCCCCAGAGAAGACGGCAAGCCTTTGAGAGCAATGCAATCTTCAATGGTTAGGAAACCTAGATTTTGTAAGTTACCAATGGTGTTGGCAACTCCTTTAGACTCCAGCAACGATGAAGGCGTAGAACTTGTAAACTTGAAAGACTGCCTATAACACTGTCAGGCAGCCATTGTAGATTTACACAACCGTACAGTTCTAACATCTCGAGATGCCCAAGATTAGCCACGTATTGTGGGAACTCTTGTAAATTCCAGAAGCCCTCCAGAACCAATCTCTGCACTTGCTGTTGCATATGGCTGCCAGATTCGTACCAGGCTAGAAAATGATCAGGTATTAGCTCAACATCACTTAATTGAGGAGGTCCATGTTCATCATTATCTGAAACCAAATCTGCAGCGTCTCTGTTTTGGCTGTTCACTCGAGGGCATTGGCTAACATTACGCACAAACGATGTGAGATGTTGTTGTTGAGTAGCTTGACCATAGCAGTTTGAATTTTTCCGACAACCAATGTTTTGCTGCTCTGTGCCACTGGTCTGCAGTCTCCATATTATCCTTGTACTGAGATAAAGAGATCATGGATGCGCTGTAGCCGTTGAAACTGCTCTGTTGAGAACCTTATTATCCTTGTACTGAGATAAAGAGATCATGGATGCGCTGTAGCCGTTGAAACTGCTCTGTTGAGAACCTTATTTTGGGACATCGATACACCTGTAGCTTAAATAAGTTCATCAAGTCCCCAAATGATTCAGGCAGCTTTTCCAGACCATGGCAACGGCTGATGCTCAAGTCTTCTAACGAGTGCAGATGTCCAAATGAGTCAGGTAAGCATTGCAGGGCTGGGAATTGGCTTATCATCAATTCTTGTAATTGCAACAGTTTACCAAATGACTCAGGCAAGCATTCCAAGGCTTCACACTGATCAATTTTCAATTTTCTTAATTGCAACAGTTTACCAAATGACTCAGGCAAGCATTGCAGGGTTAGGCATTCATTCATGTCCAATTCTTGTAATTGCAAAAGTTTACCAAAAGACTCTGGTTATGATTTTATTTTGGAACAGTTAATCTTTAAGGAACATAAGCTTCTCAGATTTCCAAAGGTCTTCGGCACCAGTACCAATGCATTGCATTGTATCAGTTCAAGATATTTCAACGCTTGAAGTTGGCCAAAGCTATCAGGAATAGTTTCCAAAGATTTGCAGCCTTTGAGTTCTATGGAAGATAAGTGCCTAAACTTTGCTGTAAATTCGGGAAGCTTCCTCAAGTTCATGCAATTTAATAAACTAAGTTGTCTTTGGGAGCCCTCTTCAAGTTCATGCAATTTGATAAACTAGATCGTCTTGAATTTATCGGAGTGTCCTGTTCAGTTTCAGTACAAGGCATTTCATTTTTGATAAGAAAGAAAGCATCATTCAATTGTGTACCTGCAGCACTCGCTTCGATTGCCTACCTATAATCAGTCTAAATTATTATTGAAATATTATCACAGAATGTGATGTGGCAACTTGAAATTCAAGTGATAAATTAGGGGTAACTCGGGACTCGTTCCCGCTAACGCCCTTTTATTTCTAAATTACCTTTGATTTATGAATTTAAGGAAGGCTTTCGGACTAATATTTTTCTGAAAGTTAAGAATGAAGCCGTGAACTGATACCTTAAGGAAGAAAACTCGTGCTGATAACGAAATTTTCATACTATTCCACTTTCCACAATTAGAGAACGATTTTTAGGTGGAATACAACATAGAAACAAAACTTCGTAGTTTATACGTTGAATCTCACCTCTTCATGTTCCCATATTCATGTTCCCATAATAATGTCAGTTTTTCAGCACTCAGTTGCAGGACTTTCACATGCTCTATGACAGGGATATATTCTTATGGAAAATCAATCCACTTCAGCCATGATAGTCTCTGAGGCAACTTGGAAAGATCACCTTTGGTCAATATACCAAAAAAATTTATAAACACTAATGTTATCACCTTTCATAATCAAAATCTTAAATTGTCCTGGATTAAAAAAATATACGCTACATACTTCTTAGATATATTTAATCAAACAAGTGATACCTTTTATACAAGGACCATGGAGGATTAAAAATTCCAAAGATAACAGTTTTGTGAAGGCATTAGCAGGCTAGGGGCCTCCATCATTAAGCACAGCTGAGCCTCTAAAAACTAAGCTTAGTGCTTTCACCTTATTAGTTCCCTGAAATTAATAGACATTGCTCATTCTATCACTCACATGTCATTTCTTTAGGATATAAATAAGCATTAGGTTAGGAAAAATGGAAAATAAAGTATACTAATCAATTTACATAAGCCTGAAAAAGGAAAATGTAGATACCACAGAATCAATAACAGTCCTACCATTTTTTTCATGAGATAATATATTTCTGACATCCGAAGGATGCCACACATGGCTACAACGGCTAGGGCATGAATCTTCAGCTTGAACTATGCTCCTCCCCAAGTCCACAAGCAAATCATGCATCTTTAAAAGACCATGCTCTACCTCAATTAAATTCTTCATCTTCAATGTTTCAAGAGCAAGTAAAATTTTTGATTCACCTTCATCATCATCATCAAGTTGTTGAAGTTGAACCAAAAGGTCTTCCTTCTCCAAAAGCAAAAAAGTGGCCACATCCAAGAACAAACATTTTTCTAACTCTGTATCAAGATTGTTGTAGCTAATTTTTAATATTCTCTTCAAATCAGGGTGCAAAGAATCTTTTAGAGAATTCCATAAGTTTTTCCAGAATTTAATCTCTCTCTTGTAAAGTTGGCTGCCAAGTAAAATCAATGCTAACGGTATGCCATGACATTTTTCAATAATACTTGTTCTCAGCTCATCAAATTCATTCATTGCATTGCTGGTTCCTCTAAATACATATTGACAAAATAATTCATTTGAGTTATCAAAGTCTAAATTTGAGAGTTCCACTGGAATCAAATTTTGTTCACAGTATAGAGCAACTCTAGGATCATGCTTCAAAACCTCCTTTTCCCTGCTAGTTACAATAATGATTCTCCTTGGGTTTAGAGAAGTATCATCTTCAATAAACACTGCACAAAAGAATTTTACTATGAATGTTATCAAACACTACTAAAATTTCCACATTCTGCAATCTATCTCTTAAAAAGTTTTTTTTCCTTCCATTCTACTGCTATTGGCATTGGCATTGGCATTGGCATTGTCTCTAAGAAGGTTCCTAATAAGCTGTATGTGGACTTCCTTTACACCATATTTCTCTACAAGCCCCCCTGCATCTTCAATAAAGTAGCACCTTTCATAATGAGGGCAAATCTGATTATAAAATTGTTTTGCAAAAGTGGTTTTCCCTATGCCTCCAATACCACTTATTTCAACTGATGTCACACCACACCTATTTTGACTACATTTCATTATTTTCTGCTTCACACTGAGTAACTCTTCCTGTCTTCCAACTACGTTGTTGGGAATGGCAAGCAACCCAACATCAAGTTCCTGAAGTATTTTGTTGACAATTGGCATACAACATTCCCTAGATAAAAAGGTGATAAAAGGAGACAAAATCAATTTAGATTTTGGAGAACCCTACTTGTGATCACCAGTTAAAAAGTAAATGTGTGATAATAGAAGGAAAAATTTGATTCCAAACCTCATGTATGGATTTACACCCGTGGTTGAACCACGCTATGTGCAGAGTAAAAGTGAAGAAAAGTTAACAGTCCCCGGATTTTTATTATTAAAATATGAAAATAAGTATCTTCTTGGATAATTAATGATAATTGCCTAAAAAGTTTAAACATTAAATCAGTACGTGCTTCGATTTAACGCAGGTTGTGAACATTTAATTTTTAATCAGTGCTATAATTTATATTTCACATGGATGATGATGGAGGATTGGCAACCCCAAATTGCTTATGGTTGTAGGTAAACTAGTTTGGGTGTGAGAACCATTTTATTAAAAAGAGGCCAAATACAGTGGATATAAATTTCAATAAAAAATACAAGAAAAGTCCTTCTAAAAACTTAATAAGATTTTATACAGTAACTACAATCACTCAATTGAAAACAAAAACAATCAAGTTATTATAAATTTAAGGGGTGTGTAATTAATTTTATTTTTATTATTTTTAGTACATATTTTCCACTCTAAAGCTGTTTCCCCAGAATCGCTAGGATTTTGTTTACTATTTATATAACTAAACTCTGGCCAGACTTACCATCCAATTGAAAAAGCAGGGAACGTGAAATTTTTCATGAGAGCCAGGTCCAGCGGAACACTGCTATAATTTAATACAATTTATTACGATTAAACCAAAAATAACGACAAAGTTTGCAAGATAAAAATAATAAGGAACTACTCTAAAACCAAGCATCCACGAACCCCCTGGTATTAAAGCCTAAAAGTAATTTTAAAATCATATTGTTTTGAATATCCCAAGTATTCATAATGAGCCAAAATGAAGCACACACAAATCCGGATAAAGTAAAAGAAAACGTTAAATGGGTTAAAATCACTCACCCTTGACCTTCTTCTCCCCTGATGTCAGCAATCTTGTATAAAGCTTGTCTCCATTTGTGGATGAGTTCGGGGGGTACCTGTTTTTGTCTATGATCTTCTTCTGAAAGCCCTACCCAAAGGCTCCTTGCAAATGTCGAACATCGCAGGGTTTTACATCATAAAAGATGGGAATGAGCTTAGATTTACCACTCTCGTATTTTTCCACCATCATCTGCAGTTCTTGAAGACACCATTCAGACTCCGCGTATCCACTGGAAAGTATGCACACGTCAACCTTGGAAGAGGCAATGGCTTCCTGGATGGCCAAAGGAAAGGTCTCCCCACTCTGCAACTCTTCTTTGTCAAAAAACGCCTCAACTCCTTTCACCCGCAACAGATCATACATGTGATGAGCCAAGGTGCGCTTTGTATCAGGCCCTCTGTGACTGATGAACACCTCGAACTTTCTGTTACTGCTGCTGCTACCCTCACAGTTCGAGGATGAACCAACACCGGAATCTGGCTCTGAGAAAGGCGCCTCCTGCTGCAGCTGACGCTGCAGTTTTGTTGCAGGGAATTGGAGGTCAGCCATTTATTTGCCCTGTTTCAACAAACCCAGATACAGAGCCAGAAACAGAAACAGAGAGAGATAGAAAAACAGTAATGCAGTGATGGCCCTTTGCAGTTAAACACACAAGCGTACTGAAAGCAAACTGATGTTCAGCAAAAGACTGATGTTCAGAGATTCCTTGCTTCCTTGAAAAGGATAATAGACTGCGTAATTGAAAAGGTGGTCGGCCTACCTCACGAAAACTCTAATTTGACGCTTGACTCGAGACAAGTGGAATCCATGGTGCTCTGCCACGACTCTGCGTCCTGGTGAAGGTGTCAAGGACACTTCCGAATTTCTTAGTCTTATTTACTTTATTTTATTTACCTTCATTATGTAATTGTTCTAGTGCATACCACTTACCACTTAAGGTCTCAAGGAACCTTAAAGTTGGATACTAATCAGTTGTTTTATTGTTTGGAGTCTTGGAGCAGATACACCAATTCATGCACTCTTCCCCATTTCAATTTGCTACATGGGAGTGTTTCATCATAATTTTGAGCATTTTTAGCTCTTTGTTGTTTCCTGGTCTTCGCAGTTCTTATTGATTTCTAGCATGAGGTTGCTCTTTGGAATGTACTTCCACAACCTGTGATGGATTATGTATCAAGATGTTTTCCCTCAACATCTTCATTTGACATTGTTCTTCTCCCTATTTAACCATCAATAAGTTCAGATGTTGATCATGTACTTAATCTCATTTAATTAATAAAATTCTCCTTTTGGGGTCCGACACCCCCTCAAGGAACCTTCTGAATTTCTTAGTCTTATTTACTTTATTTTATTTACCTTCGTTATTTAATTATTCCACTGCCAGGTAGGCCTCACAAGGAAGAGCCGTATCCGACACTATAATGTTATTATTAATCACGAGCATATATTTATTGCCCTTCTCTTAATGGTGGTTGGTTACTAGATTATTTAAGTTAGATGGTTCACAATTTGGGAATGCAACATCATCACATGGGCAAAGTCAAACTTATATTTTTGATTCTTAGCCATTGTTAAAGGTCTAATGTAGATTAAATGATCTTGTAGGGCAGAAAATAAATAATAATTCATGCTCATTCAACTAAACTTGTTTGTTTATATATTTTTAACTCTAGGCTCTATATATAAAAAATAATTAGCATGATTTATGCCTTGAACAAAGAGGATGAATTTCCTAACATAAATTATGAATTATGACCAAAATCTTTCCACCATTCAAACCATGCACTATTAGGTATATTGAATAGAACAATCTAAATTTCATAATAGAAATATAAATTTCCAAATTTGTAAAATGCCCACAACCACTAGTTATTTGTCACAATGCTTGTGTTTTAAATTTGAACATATATTTTGTGGCAATAATTTGTTAATAAATTGATTTGTTCATACTTATATATTGCATTCTACTAATGCAACCTACATTCATAAACAAAGTTTTTAAAAGTAGTTCCATATTGCTGAAAATGAGCTTCCATTGTAGCTGGTGGCATATATTCATATAGATCTCCACTATCACAATTCATTAGTAGATGCGAAGATCACTCTTGCCAGTATTCCTTTATCAGATATGATCTTATTTTATCCTTTTTGTAAACATATCAAAATAAAGCAGAAATGTACAAGTTATGATAAAAAAAAATTCATTGATATACAACTTTAAAAAAATGCTAAACTTTGTTGATGTTTTTAAAAGTAAGGAAGAAAAGGAAAGCCATAAAAGGAGATTAAGTATCTTTTGAATAAAACCTTTCACTTGAAAATCACAAACCATATGCTTAACAAATAAACTGAAATAAAGAAGCGAGTACCCAATTTGTACCTATAGTTACATGCATCCTCATCCCACAAGATAGGCAAGAAAGAAAAATTCAAGTAATTGTGAGTTAATATACTCCTATGTTGAGTTCATTTTTGTAGACATCTTTTAGATCTTGACTACTTCAACCATACTTTTTATTTCTAGAATGTGTTTAATCAGTATGCATAGTATGTGATGAGTGGCGAAGTACCCCTATGCTCAACCATATGAATCACTAAGCATTCATGCATGATCTGATCAAATTCCATGGATTCTATGTCTTCTGATACACTAGCCTGTAGGAAATGAACTTGCCTTAATAGTCATTCATTGTCTTCCCAATTACACTTGTGATGTACAAAGCTATGGTTAAGTGTAATCGACGCATATGATTTTTATTATTTTATGTTTTTTGTTCCTGGTGCTTTAAAATAGAGAAATGAAGTGATTTAATAGCTAATTTAATCTAACTCATTAATTAATTTCTAACTAATCCTAGCATAAGTATCTGGTTCCACTTTCCATACACATCATGAACCCACGTATCCACTACTAAGATTACCAAGCACTATGCTACTGGGCAAACCAAGTAATAGCGCTGCTGGGATTACCAAGCGAATACGTGTTTACACTTAATGCAATCGTACTTATGTGTTTAATCTATTTAGCTTAATTAATTAATCAATTGAAGTCTAATTTAGCTTACTTAATTACATAATTAATGAAAATAGTAAATGCAAAAATAAATAATTAATCAATGCAAAAATAAATAATTAATCTATTCTTAGTGCTATAAGGTTTGATCAAATGGCTCATCTTTATTGTTGTTCACATTGGTGTGCTCATGTACATCAGTGCTCAAATGAAGATTCGTACACTTTCTAACTCTTGTTGCATGCACTCAAAAAAATATTCTAACTCTCAAATGACAAAACTACAAGAGCTCTGCTACAACTATGTCTTGACTTCCCATAAACACAGCTGGTGAGTATGTATTTATAGACTTTATTGTGGAGATATGTCGATGGGGCCCCATAAACATAGAAAAAGCTACGTCGACAAGGCAACACCATGTAGACAAGGTTGCGTCGATAGGGGCTCATCGATGAGGCTATGTCAATAAGGGCCCATTGAAGAGAAACTTTGAGACTTGATCATACCCCCATGACTAAATGAAAACTCGTCCTCGAGTTTGTTTACAAAATTGGAAAGGTATGGGATTATTGATTGACTCTTTACATAACAAATCGTCATAATAAAAGTGAGTGCTTGAGTGTACAAATCAACATTACAAAAATTTGTGATGTTTATGACAAAAAATTGAACACCATGACATGACTACTCAAAACTAAATAGTACATCATTTGATGGAATGAAGGCAGTTGAAAAAATCAAACAATCCTAGGTGGTGAAGGCTCCTAAGGTTCTAAAGGACCTTCACCAACTTTGGGCATGTGCGATTGCTAAGGCAACTATGGCTATCCTACTGTAGTTGCAACCTTCGATGGAAGGTGAAAGGCATCCAGTAATGCCTTCATCTTCTTCTCTTTGCTCTAGGGATAATTCATATTCCATGCAACATCACCAATGTGGACTAGAATGGGGATATCCCATGAATAGGGCATTAATAAAAATAACTCGTTAACATTGACAAACCAGGTAGCAAATTTTTTGCATTCGACATCGAATTCCCTAACTGTGTTTTACAACTCATGATATTCATTTATTATTTTGGCTAGGTTCTCAGTAGTAGATCTCTAATCAGTGTATTTGCCTTTGAGAATCTCAAGTTCCACGTTTGGCACCATAAGAGATGCAATGTTAGGTATCCAATGTCATGGGGTATACATTGGCCTATAAATATAACACCTAGGCTCTTAATTTGGATTAGTTTTTAATAGTTTTGCATTAGTTTTTCATAGTTTTGTTAATAGAGTAGCTGAATTCTTGTAATTTTATTCTGTAATCTTAGAGAATAGTTAGTGAGTGCCCACAGAGTGGATCTGAGTCAGTTGTATGAAGACTTATTCGACTGGTAATGTACTTGGACATATTCCATGAGCAGCAATAAGATCAAGATTAATTCTTATTCATTGCAATGCTTTGACCTAGATTAGATTTACTTTCTATGCAATTTACTTTTCATGTACTTAGTTAATATTTACATTTTCATGCATGTTAATTAATTAAGCACATAAGTAAAATCACTTCAAGCATGCATATGACTATGGTAATCCCAACAATGCTTAATGTTTGGTAATCCAACAGTGTTATATGTGTTCAGGATGTGCATGGGAAGTGGGATCAGATACTTATGTTAGGGTAGTTGATTAGTAATTCATAATTAGATTAGTTGAATTGATTATAAATTGAGTTTCAACCTATTATTAATCGTAGAACAATAAAATATAAAATAATAAAAATCATATGCCTCACTTTGGATTAAACCATACATGACAAAGCTACCACTAGTCAAAATGGGAAGATAGTGAACTACGATCAAGGCATAGTGATCTAGATGCCACAATTAGTCCCATTGATAGAATTCAACAAGATTGTGCATGAATGTTTGTGATTTGTATGGTTGGGTGTAAGGGTACCCTGTTGCTCATCATTGGCACCATTGCTGAGGATGGTGCTAGTTATCTAGATTAGTTATATTATACATGATGACTATAAAGGTATTAATGATCTATCTCTTAGAAAACATTAATATTTTAAGTCACACACATTATTAGACAAAACCATGTCTTCCTCACATAGGACCCATAACGCATCATATAATGAGAACACTCATAGGATAAATGATAGGATATATACTAAAGAGAATTTTAGTGAACAACCTTAAGTAGGGGTTTCCTATGCTCATTTAGATCCTTACTACACTCAAAGACTACATTCAACTTGTGCAAACAATCCTAGAGGAGATGGAGTAAGTCCTAGATCAAGGAGGGCTTCAACGCCTAGGACCTCCTCTAAACATAGACAAGATAATTCAGGGGACCATGGGAAGAACTATAGAAGCCATGGCAATTCTTCTAGCTTCTTATCTTCCTCTTCCTCTTTAACATCTAGTTCTAACAAAGATGAACATAGATATAGAGATAGAGCTCCACTACAAGGTCAAGATAAAGATAGGAATCAGACCCAAGGGAAAAATTGAAGACATTACAATGAGCATAGATAAGATCGTCACAATCAAATGGATGAAAATAAAAATTTTCATCATAACATATTTGATGACGATGAATCCTTGTTGGCTACTAAGAGCCTGATGGAGATCATGGAGGTAGTTAAGATACCTCATAGGAATCATAGAGATAGTTGCTTACCAACGCTTAACATAAATAATATCCCTAAGTTCATGGGAGGCCATGATTCTAATCCACAACATCATCTGTAAGCCTTCCATGATGCCTATGCTTTATACAACATTGAAAGACGATGGAAAAAGCTTAAGCTCTTTCCTAGGACACTAATCGATAAATTTGAAGTGTGGTATAGATTGTTGAGACCAAATTCAATTCGATGTTGGTTAACAATGTTGGAACTTTTCAATGAGAAATACCAAACCTATGCGAGAGTGTCCAACTTGAGGAGATAGATCCAAGAATGGAAGCAAGAAAATCATGAACCCTTGGAAGTGGCCTTGGAAAGATACTATTCACTACTACATAGATGCCCAGGCCATGGTTTCTTTGAGGAAAGGAAAATTTTCCACATCATGAATGGGCTTTGTAATGAAACAAGGGAGATCCTTGGGATGTATGCTCTAGGTCAATTATATGAGCTATGAACCCATCAGATTAAAGAGTTAATCAAGCATGTGGTGAAAGAAGAAGGAGAGCTATATAGACGAGAGAATGTAGAGGAAAATAATTTGGATCCAACTCTACAAAAGAAAAACATCCATATCTATGATAAGGAAATAGAGGTAGCTCTCAATGAGGTGATTTTACAATAGACCTTGCCAATACAAAATTCTATCATTAAGATTAAAGAAAAGTTGGATAAGATGTTGAAATCAATGAATGAGAAAGGTGAAACTTATAAAGAAATCATGGAGGAGAGAGTAGCACAAAACAAATCAAGTGATCACAACAAAAGGAGGAAAACAACCAAGAAACAACTAGGAACACTTTTTAGTAAGAAAGGGAAATGGCCATAGAAGAATAGTCTATAAACTCAACCACTGAAGAGGATGATGGTTGTGACATTTACCTATATGACCATCCAAAAGGCCATTGCCCAATCTTGTTGCATCTACATGAGTATTGGGCAGGGGAATTAAATCCAAAGTTTGTATAGAAGTACATGCCCATGAGATTTTCTCTTTTGCGCAGTAATTTTAGAAAACCCCAAAACCTATCGTACTATTCTAGGGGGACTTATTACTAGCCTCAACACTGGCATCAACCGCATTGGCAACAACTACAGTCATGGGGGAGGCCACCACCAAACTAGCCCTACCCTTACTGCCAATTGAACCCATACATATATTATGTTCAACAATTTTTTTCCTTGATTAGTTCTACTTCCTCTATCTCAAATCACTATTACCACTCTCCCAAATATCAACATCCTACAACATCTTATATGAGGTCACCACCTCACACCTCTCATCCTTTGGCATATCCTCAATATTCTCATACTCACATGCCACCACTAGCAACAAAGGAAGGTTCGACACCACAATATCAACAAATAAATGTCACTTGTGCTACGAATGTGCATAGACATGCTGATACTAGTGGGCCTCAACCGCAATGTAGGAAACATCCCTTCTAGAGGAAAGGCCATAAGTTGGAGTAAACCATGCATGGACCCACCACATCATTTGAGCCAGCATAATGCCAATATGGTGCAATGCCTTTCTTTTCACAACCAACATCCTTTGACCTTATGTAAAGGCCAACAACCATCACCACTCCAACACAAGACATAAACGATGAACCTATCGCTATGGAAAGATAGCAAAATCCATGTATGACTACTAATAGTAAAGGATGAAACTATGGGCCAAAAATTTAAAATATTAACACAACCCACAACAAAGCTAAGGAACAAGTGTGTGAACAAAGACTAGTCTCTATAGTAGCCACTAAACCAGAAGACACCCAGTGGTTTGAAAATGAGATTTTAAGGTTATTTCAAAGATGCATGGAGACAATGGATCTGCTTATTAGTTCTAGACTTAAGAAAATGGACCAAACAAAGGACTTAGATGCATATATCTTACAAAACTAATGAGTATTTTTCACCTATTTTTTATTTTACAATTTTTTATCATTTTCCTATTTCTTCCAGTTTTTTTTATTCTTTATATGTTTTTCATTTCTTTATATTTTTCTCTTTTCTTGAGTCATTTTATTTTTTCTTTATGAATGTATTTTTATGTTTTTTTAATAATATTTCCAAGTCATGATGTAGAAGTCAATGCTATGTGTTGGGTTTTTTGTGCTATGCTATCAAGATGATTGAGTAAGTAATTGTGTAAAGCAGTGAGACCACATCATCCATCCCTCTAGTTCTTTGAATAAAAGGTCTTTTTCATGAAAATAATTTGGTTCTTTTTTTATCAAACTAAAATTAATCAACAATCATTGTACCTTGAAGAGAGAAAGAATGACCAAGTGGGAATGGCAAAGGGTGTGACCTCAAGGGGACTTATTGGGTTCTCTTCTTGACTTTCTTCATGTGGTTTATGACTCCTCTTGGAATGTATCATCACTCCTCCATCAACCAATAAAAAGGAAGCTCTATCTTTGCATGGTGTTGTTCCCATTCAAGAAAAAAAAACACAAACAAAAAAATATACAAAAAAAAAGTAACACAAAAAAATAATGGGAATTCAAAGCACATCCCTTAGATACAATAATGGGCTACAAGTAGTAGTTATGGGGCTAGAAAGACATGTTGCCCATGCTTGAAGGCACTCCTCTAACTAAGGCCCTTCCTTCTTTTCTTTTCTTCTCTTTTTGGAGTGATGATTATTTTTTGAGGTGGTTGTGGACTCATGATGGTTGGTAGGATGGAACACATCAATGCGAGGTCACTGTTCATAGTATGGGCTTAGTCTAAACTTGGATGGATAGCTATGTTGATCATTTAATCACACTTGTCATAAGAATCTATTATGGACATGATCAAAGTACCTTACATCCTGATCTCTACAATCCTTTCTCATTCCATTATTCACCTCATTATTGCATGTGATTGTGAGCCTTTTGGTTTTGTGTAGTATAGTGCAACATCCTAATCATGATAGTTGTGTGTTGTTTGGAACAAAGGCATCATCTACATTTAACTTTATGGGTGCCCATATACATATACAAAAGTGGTTAAGTAAGGGCATTATGGCAAGAGCCTGCTTTGGGGAGGACCCACTTGCATAACTTTTGTTGATCATGGCTTTGAACTAACCTTTACATCTTCTAGAATATCAATGGTAGTTTCTTTGAATTTATGCATGATTTTGGGACTACTTATTTGTTTCATTAAATTTTCCTACTTTTCTATTTCCATATCCATTAATATTTCTTGGCCATTTTCTGAATTGGACCTTTAGTTTCAATTATTCAAAAACCTATGTGCTTCCAAAGTTATGCTTATTAGTCATGGGGGCTAGGGATGCCTACTTTAAAATTTTTGAAATTTTTCCAACATCCTATTTTTAAACATCATGGTAACTAATAGTATTTGATCAAAATAATGTGAATAGCTTGATGATTTTAGTTACCTCATAGACTTGGGCATAGTATGCTATAATCACCTTGTGCTTAAATGAAAACTAAGGGATCCAAAAAGGGTTAATTATTAAGAAAAATATACCAAAACTAATGTTGATCCTTTGGTGATTGCAAGTGATGCTAAAAGAAACATCTAAGGAAGAAGGTCTTTTTTCATGCACAAAAACAAAGCAAAGAGAGGAACAATGGAGGATATGATCATGGACACATCATAGCACATACAAGATAGCAACTCATGCTTAGCATGTTTGCTAGATTCATGAGGTTATGAGAAGAAATTTTAGTCCACCCTTCAAGATGTTCTACATAAATAGAGAAGCATCGACATAATAATCAAGATTAAAAGTCTGTCACCACTAGCAACTATAAGGAGAATTAGCTTCAACAGATTCTTGAAGACCTTTGCAAATTTTATAATCTTCAAATTCTATCTAGTCCTTTTGTCACTCTATCATTTTGTATACATCCATTCGAATAAAATTTTATACTGTAGCACTCAGAGTCTATTTGTTCCATCTAGTTAGTTTGTATGTTAGTCAATAATCCCATACCTACCTAATATTTTGTAAGAAACTTGTTCCTCCTCTTCTACACTTGAGGATGAGTATTCATTTAGTTATGGGGGTATTATGGAATACAATTTTTCATCTGCTTTAACATCAAAGCCTTGATTTCAAGTATTCGATGTTAGAGCCTAGATGCGACATTGAGTATTCGATGTCATGGGGTATATGTTGGCCTATAAATATAGCACTTGAGTTCCCAATTTGGATTAGTTTTCAATAGCTTTGCATTAGTTTTTCATAGTTTTGTCAATAGAGTAGCTAAATTCTTGCAGTTTTATTCTATAATCTTAGAGAACAGTTAGTGAGTGCCCATGGAGTGGATCTGAGTTAGTTGTATAAAGTCTTATGTGACTGGCAATGTACCTGGACATATTCCATGAGTGGTAATAAGATCAAGATTGATTCTTATTCATTGCAGTACTTTGACTTAGATTAGATTTACTTTTTATGTACTTAGTTAATATTTACATTTTCATGCATGTTAATTAATTAAGTACATAAGTACGATCGCTTCAAGCATGCGTATGACTATGGTAATTCTAATAATGCTTAACATTTGGTAACCCAGTAGCATTATATGTGTTTAGGATGTGCATGGGAAGTCGGATTAGATACTTATGTTAGGGTAGTTGATTATTAATTAGCAATTAGATTAGTTGAATTGATTATAAATTGAGTTTCAACCTATTTTTAATCATAGAATAATAAAATATAAAATAATAAAAATCATATGTCTCACTTTGGACTAAACCATACATGAAAAAGATACCACTAGTCCAAGTGAGAAGATAGTGAATTGCAATCAAGGCATAGCAATCTAGATGCCACAACTAATCCCATCCATGGAATTCAACCAGAGTGTGCATGAATGCTTGTGATTCATATGGCTGGGTATAGGGTTACCTCACCACTCATTAGTAAGCTTTTTATTGGTGTCCTTGTGATGCTTGAACTCGACCTTATACAACAAGTATGATTTGGCCACTTGCTTCTCCAATTCTGACTGTGGTCGTTTGATAGTCAACATAGCCAAATTTGCGTATCGGAGATTGGCGAGCTCCATGTATTCCATCATTTCCTTTATCTCCAACTCCTTTAGGTGAATTTCTGCTTTATTATATTGATCAATACCATCAATGATGAGCTACCACAATTCACATTCTTGTTGGAGATTCTAGAAAGTCTTGTTCACCTTTACCTTTGCCACTTGAATATGTTTTTCATTTACTTCTAATGTTAGGCTAACTTGGTCTCTGTAGTGATCCTAGACTCTCTCAAATTTGAAAGCCTCTGATCTCTAGGTGGCTACCTTTATTGCAATCTTTTGGTGAAGGGAATTGATCTCCTCCATGGAGAGGTTTCTATTCTTAGCTACCAATCTCCTTAGCTATGTGTTTTCTCTAGCTAGTTTCTCCTATTATTGATGGATAAACTTGGTTAATTTTTTTATGCATATCAACATTTTATAAGTAATGGATCTTTGCGGTCAATTGCACATTCTCCTAGCAAGTCAAATCCAAGGCCTTCTAAATTTTGTGTTGGGTGGCCTCTGCTAAGGATCGGTAGAACACCATTATCTCCATTACACCCTCAACCTCTTTTAGTCTAGTGTGAAGCTGTTTAAGAGCTTCATCTCTTATTAATGCTATGTTGAGAAATGCAGGGTTGGCAATTTGGGCTCTTAATTTAGCAACTTTAGTAGCCAAGCATTCATTCAGCTCCTTGGCTATTTCAAGTTGCCCTTCCAAGATAATGTTTTTGCTCTTTACCTCTAGTAGCTTTGAATGGGTTGCAGTAATATTATCTGGAAGATCAAAGACATCTAAAAGCAGTTGCTTACTTCCAACTATTGTGATTGAAAACCTTGATTGCTAGAATGAAAACCAAGGATCCTCAATGCAAGTAGTTTCCCAACCCCAAATTCCCAAGGCCTCAAAGATAAAAATAGAATTCAAGGCACCCTAGTTAGTTTGGTAGATCAACCAAAGACTGATGAGATTCAAAACATGGAAACATGAATAGATCTGAATAATGCACAAATAGTAAATTTATTTTTGAACACAAAAATCAAAACTTAAAACTTTATTGAGAAAAGAATAAATAATAAGTTAGAGAAATGTGTACAAATGTTGCCTAGATGAGAAAAAAAAGGGAGGTTCACTTGTGCAAGAGTTTAAAGCCCATTGAAGCCAAGGTGATCTGCTTCACAATTTGAGTGCTAAGCTACTCTTGATGTTATCAAACCTTCCTTCATTGCCGCAACCTTGGATTTTTCAATTGGGTCACTGCTAGGGGGGTGAGAAATGTGGAATATTTAGATGTCAAGTTGCTCCATGCTGGGTTTGGAATCCTAGAAGTGCAGTGTTAACACCAAAAATCCACAAAATCTCAAGGCCTCACTACTTCCACACTAGGGTTCAAAAGATGGGAAATTACAAGAGCTCTTGAGTGCTTGAAAATGTCCCAAGTGTGGAATTGTGTGTATGAAAATTTCTTATAAGCATTGGATCTTGCCAAAAATGATGAACCATGAGAAAAATTGCTTCAGCCAAATTGCTTCTTTTCTAAAAGTTTTTGAACTTGTGAATGGTATTGGAGGCTGGCTTTTATAGGATGTTTGGGCCATGAATAGGGCTACAAATTGGCTATGAAATAGTTGCAAATTTGATTTAAAAATAGCTAAAAATTGGTTGCAATTTTAAGTGAGATGGATGCCCAAATTTGGGGGGTTACTATACATATTTAGTGCTTCCTCCCATGGTCGTTCTGTTTACTATAAATAGTAACCAGGCCACACCTTCCACTTTGGAGATGAATCTTCCATGCTGAGCTCTCCACCATGCTTGTTGAAGTGGCTGGTTAATGTTAAAGTGCATGAATTAAAGAATTTTGCTTCTTGTTGCTTCCATGTTGGGGGATTGAATTTTCCACATTGGGGGAAAAGATTCCAAGCTTGGGGAAAACTTTCTAGGTTGGGGGGAATGTTTCTAAGTTGGGGAAAGTTTCTAGATTGGGGGGAAAGTTTCTAGGCTTGGGGAAAACTTTCCAAGATAAAAAGAAAAAGTTTCCAAGTTGGGAAAAAGTTTCCAAGTTGCGCATTTGGTCTCCAAGTTGAAGGGGGAAAAGTTTCCAAACCTTCCATCCTTCCACCCTAGGGGTAGGTGAGATCTACCCCCCTATAGGTGTTTCCAACATATAAAAATGCATACCTCCCATAAAACCCATCAAATTGTCCTTTTTGGCATTCCAAAAGGCATTTTGACACCATCCCACTAAGCCCAAATATAGACACTAGATGACTTTTTTCACTTGGGGAATGAGGCTTTGACCACTTATGAGGCATGTTTTAGCCCCAGAAGTATAAATTATGTGAAATTACCCATTTTGGATTACAATTTTCACATTGAAAATGAAAATTTGCCTTGGGTTTCATGGGGTGAAAGCTACATGATAAAGATTGATTATAACATGCAAAATTTTGTAGTGTTTCAATGGTCCCTCTTTGTTGGTTCTTGGAGGATTGAGCCAAGAGGCATCGACAAAGAATACAAAACATCATTGCATATTATAATGTTATAATGCATACATGCCACATGAGAATTAGGTTATCCAAGTCACCAATGATTCTAGTTTAAGGTCATGGCCAACCATGGTACTAGGTTAAAGCCCTGGTAGGCCATGTTGCCAACTAAAGGTTGTAGCAAACTATTGAAAGCAAGCTCACTTGTTGATGATCTATCAACTACATGTAGTATGGATTCAGATAGGAATGATTGATTGGATTAGCTAGCTCATTCCCATTCATGTCGGCTATTCTGAATGCTCCATTTCCATAGGCTCTTATAACAAGGAAGGATCCTTCCCATTTAATTGAGAATATGTCTGCATGCTCATGGATAGCCTTGAGGACAAGTTCCCATCCTTGATCTTGTGCATGGTTGAGTCATGGTGATGTTGTTACTTCTACCTCTCTTGATAGTGCTCAATGTGAGAAAGTGCTTGCATATGTCACTCCTCCACTAAATCTAGTGCTACTATCCACAACTACTTGTTTTGATTATCATTGATGAAGTTAGTCAAGGCTACTCAGAGCAATGACACCTACAATTCAAGAGGTAAAACAACTTCAGAACCATAAACAAGGCTATAAGGAATCATGTCAGTTGCTATGTGATAGGTTTTTTTGTATGCCCATAGTGCATGGACAAGTTGCTCATGCTACTTTCTCTTGCTGTTGTTGACCATCTTCTTGAGCAAGTTGATGATGGCCTTGTTTTCTTACTTCTACTTGTCCATTAGCTTGAGGGTAGTAAGGTGATGAGAAAGAATGCTTAATGCCTAGGTTGTGACAAAAATCCTTGGTTTCTGAGCTACCAAATTGAGGTCCATTATCTATAACTATGGCCATGGGTATGCCAAAACAAGCTACAATGTTGTCTACTATAAATTTGCAAACTTGTTCAGATGTGGTCTTCCTTAGGGGAATAGTCTCAACCCACTTGGTATGGTATTTGGTTGCAGTGATGATGAAGCTATGTCCTATGGAAGACTAAGGCATTATAGGCCTAATGATATGCAACCCCCATCATTGAAATAACCATATTATCTAGGTTTTATGTAACTTAGTTGGTGATACATGTATCAAGTTGTTATATCATTAGCATGTGTCACATCACTTAACCTTTTGTAGGCAATCACTTTCCATATGGGGCCAATAGTAGCCTAACCATATGATCTTAGTGGCCATGTCTCTAGGTCCTATATGTCCTCCACAAACACCCTTGTGAACCTCCTCTAGGACTATTTTGGTTTTAATTTTACCTAAGAACTTTAGGAGTATGCCATCATAGGATCATCAACATAATGTGTTATCACCTAGGATGACATACTACATCAATCACTTGCATATGACATCCTTCTGAGAAGTAATTAGGCCTTATGAGGATTCATCATGCATAAGGAAAAATTTGATATTTTCATACCACTCCTTGGGAGGAGTAGCATGAATGACAACCACAAAGTTATCCTTAGTGTTTTATGTGATGAGAGTAGCATAGTCCACGGTTAAGGTGGGTAACTTGCTAAACACATCTGGAATCACACTAAGGGCTAATGTTGCAATTACATCAACTATGACACTTCACTTTGAGGTATGTGTTGGATATTAATGTTTATGAATTGTTATAACAATTGATTTCCTAGGTTACAATAAGGTTGTAAATGCTTAGCTTTGCATGCATAGACTTTAGTTACTTGGTTAACCATGAGTTGTGAATTTCCTTTGATGACTAGGCATCTAATTCTTAGGTCACAAGCTATCATCATCCATCTAATCAAACCCTCATATTCTACTATGTTGTTGGTACATGAAAATCAAAAATGATAGGCAAAAGATTGGATTTCACTAGATGAGAATGTTACGATGGTAGCAACACTAGAACCTTGGATGGTTGAAGCTCCATTGAATTTCATGACTACCTCATAACCCTCAAGTACTTGGATAACTGTGTTAATGTGTTCATTAGGGAACTTAGGGTCTATGACTGCTTGGTCATCAAAAAGTGAAACTGTGAGTTGTACAACTATAGCTTGACCTTTTGTTGAGGATTGAGAGATGTAATGAAGGTCGAACTCTGTGGTTATGCCTTTCCATCAGGCTATGCAGCTACTTTGGTATATGTTGGTTGTTATGGCTCTAAGTATGTTGTCCTTGCAAATTATGTTAACTTGGGTTCTGAAGAGGTAGTGTCTCCATTTCTTCAAAGAGAAGACTAGTGCTAGACAATACTTCTCCACTTCAGTGTATTGGGTCTCGTGGGCTACTAATGCATGACTAAGGTAGTATATAGGCATTTCTGCTCCATGATCACATTTTTGATAGAGTAGAGAGGCAATGGATGTATCAAATATGGCAAGATAAATGTAAAATGGTGTACCCTCTTATAAAGGATAGACTATTGGTAGTTGTGTCAACTCTTGCTTAAGGTTTTCAAAGACCTCTTGGCATTGAGATATCTACTCATAGTGAACTTCTTTCTTAAGCAAGTTTTGCATGGGCTATAACTTATTCGTAAGCCTAGTGATAAAGCTACAAATAAATTGCATTATACCTTGTAATCCTCAAAGCTCTTTAAGGTTGGTAGGTTCTACCAATTTGGATATGGCTTTAATCTTATCAAGGTCTACATGTATCCCTGCTTTAGAGATTATAAAGCCAAGCATCTTACCGATCTTGATACCGAAGACATCCTTCTTTGGATTGAGCCTAAGCTTGTATTTGAGGAATTATTTAAGCACAAGATCTAGGTCATTAGCATGGTTATTAACTATCTTAGACTTTATGGCTATGTCATCTATGTAATCATTAAGTAAGCCTAACATGTAATCACTAAAGATATAGGTCATGGCTCTCTGGTATGTTGCTCAAGTGTTCTTGGGGCCAAAGTGCATCATGGTATAACAAAACAAATACCCCATGGGATCATAAAGATCATGCTAAGTTGGTGCTTTTGGTTGAACCTAATTTGGTTATATCCTGATAATCTATCCATAAAGGACAATAAGGCATGTTTGGCTGTAGTATCGATAAGTTGATCAATACTAGGCAAAGGGAAGCCATCCTTGATAGTTACTTTATTTAGGTCTTGAAAATCAATGCAAATATAGATACTTCAATTTTTTAGGGACTACCACTATGTTGGATACCCATTCTACATAATTTAAAACCCTAATGAAACCTGCTTGGTAGAGCTTTGAGATTTCATCATGAACTGCCAAGGCTAAATTAGATCTAATCTTGTGCACTTTTTGCTTAACTGGTCTAATGCTAGGGTCTAGTATGATGTTGTGATGGATTAGATGTGGGTCTAGGCTTAGCATATCTTCATATGACCAAGTAAATTCCTTAATGTTATTTTGTAAGACTTTGGTGATGTCTTGGACATATTGAGGCTCTAGTGAGGAACTTAGTTTAAGGGTTTTCTCCTTACCACTGTGTGTTATAACAAGAACCTCAACTAGAGAGTCTTTAGTTATGTTTGTTACCTCTAAGTCAATGGTTTTGAATAGGTTTTCAGGCCATTCTAGAGGTTTCTCTATTAAGGCTATGTGGTCTACAAGATCCTCAAGCTCAAGATCAAGGCAATTAGGGTCGATACATCATTTAATATCACTGTGAGGTCCATGTAGACACAAAGCAAACTAATTTACTCTAAGGTACTCATACTTTGATCCTACATATCAAACAAAAGCATATTAAGTGGCACCTAGGTAAAAGTAAATAAATAATGTTAAAATTCCATAAGATACACACAAATCTAATGTAATCAAGACCATCTAAGACCATCAATGAGATAAGGTCAATTTAGAAAATTGCAATAGAGGTGAACAAAGATCACATAAAGGTCAAACAAGGGGAAATATGAGTAAGGCTACAAATGATCAATAAAGGTCACAATTTTGCCCTTTTAAGGCCTTAGTGAATGTGATGCCATTTTATAGTCTTGGTGGACTATGATGCAAGTTTAAGGCCTTAGCAAGCCATGGTAATATGGTGTTAAATGGTGGTCAAGGAAGGTCAGACCCCACTATTTGATACCATTTAAAGGCCAAAAAAAGCAAATAGAGCTGTAATAAGACAAATAGAGAACATATAAGGTTATATAAAGGCCATCGAAGGTCAGCAAGGACCACAAGGCAACATAAGTCCAAGAAGAAGCCAAAACATTACATAATAAGTCAAAAATCAAGCAAAATAGGCTATATATGATAAAATTTGGTTAATATAGGCTAATAATGGTTAATGTTTTCTAGTTTTAGGCCTTAACAGGCCATGTTTTGAGGTTGCATGGCTATTAGGTGAGTTCAAGCATTAATCAGGGCTATTTAGACCAAAAAATTAAGTGTTTTAAGGCTTCCACATTGGGCTCAACATGGAAACAGGGGCCTTTAGTATGGAAACTAAAGAAAATAGGTTTTGGGATGCTCATAGGTCCAAAATTAAAGTTCTAGAACCTTCCCAAGGTAGCGCAAGGTCATATCCCTCAAAATTAAGCACTTTAGAGGTCTGTAAAGGTCAAAAAGTAGGTTTTGAAGCCTTCCCCCCTTATTTCCATGCTAGATAGCATGAAAAAGAGGAGTTTTAGCATGGAGAACCAAAATCAAAGAAACAATAAGGTCAAACATGGTCAAATAGGCAACTAGAGTCTAAATTTGGAACTTGTGCATCTTTTGGTTTTGTTTTGGCATAATTTGAGGTCATTTTGAGTGTTAATAGGTGTTGAAATGGCTTCCCGCCTTCTTCCACGCTAGGCATAGTATCCTTAGTGTGGAGAAATAGGGGGGCACTTATGTTATGAATTTAGAGTGATTTTGAGGAACTTTGATCAAGTTTCTAGGCCCCTAGGGCTACAAACTTCAATTCTACAAGTTTTTGGCTAATGTTGGACACATTTGAAGGTTGTTTAAGAGCACTTAAGGTCTTCCCCCTTTTTTCTACACTAAGGGAGTTTCTCCAAAATGGAAGAATGAGGGAAAAAGGTTTGGGAGGTTGAAATGAGATCAAACAAGCAAAATCTTGAGGTTATGAGGTCCTAAGGTTTTCCAGCATAGATCTTGGCTCCTAGGAGTGCAGGTTTCCCTCTTTGTTTCAACGTTGGGGAAGTTACTGTAGCATGGAAGAACTAAGAATCCTAGATCTAGGCCAATTTGGATCACAGTCAATGATGCATGTTACCTCCCATGGTTACCAAGGTTAAGGGCTATGGATCCATGTCAAAATTTAGCAGTTTTGGGCATCCCTAAGTGGTTTTTTTGGCTTCCCAACTTTCTTCCATGCTAGGGATAGAGAGATCAGTGTTGAAAATAAGGAGGAATGGATTTTTGATCATTTGGGATCGGTTTTGTAAAGTTTAAGGGCTCTAATAGCTAATGCTAGGGTTCTAGAGTGCATGAAAGATCATTTGAGGTCATTTTGAGGTGTTTAGGAGCCTCAAACAAGTCTTCCCCATTAAGTTTCCACACTAGGGACTAGCATGAAAGAACCATGAAACTCAGATCTAGGCCAAATTTGACCTCAATTCATTATGCATGTCAGGCTTTGGGGCTACCAGGGTTAAGGACTAGGGTTTGGTGTCAAGTTTTGGTAATTCTGAGTATTTCTAAGTGTTTTTTGTAATTTACCCCTTCTTTACATGCTAGGGATGGAGATCTTAATGTAGAAAATAAGGGGAAAATATATTTTAATGTTTTTGCATTATTTTCAGTCATGGATGTAGGTCCTTGAGGTTGCTAGTGATGATGGTCACTGTCCAGTGTCAAAATTCTATTTTTTTAAAGTTGATGAGTGGTTTTTAGACTTCCCCCATTTTTCCATGATATGGCTTCCATGCTCAACATAGAAAATTGTAGGAAAATATTTTTGGTGCTTTATGGTCACTTTCAGTAATCCATGCGTGTTCTCAAGTTTGTTGGTGTTTGACTACTAGCATTTGATATCGAAATTTGCCTATTTCAAGGGTTATAAGATAATTTATGGACTTCCCCCTTTTTTTTTCACTTTGGGGCTTCCATGCTTAGAGTGGAAAATTTTGGGGAAAACTTTTTTGATCCTCTATGGTCACTTTTGAGCATGCATGCAAGCTTCCAAGATTGCTGGCATCGACTGCTAACATTTGATGTCAAAATTTGGCTGTTTCAAGGGTCATAAGGTAATTTTTGAACTTCCTTCTTTCATCCACACTAGGACTTCCATGTTAAACATGGAAAATTGGGGGAAAATGATTTTGGTCACTTTTAATTGATCTAGCTATGCATGAGTGCTCACAGGGTTGATGTCATTGGCCATTAGTGCCTAAGGTCAAGATTTGGTCATTTTGGGGGCTGTGAGGGGGTTTTAAGGCTTTTTCCCTTTTTTCCATGATGAGGGTGGAAGGCTTAATGTGGAAGAGATCCCCCCTTAATGAATAAAGTTAGATCTAGGCCAAATCGATAGTTGATTGACCATGCATGTCAACCTTCGAGGTTACTGGTGTCAACGATCATTATTGGGTCTCATGATTTGATAGTTTGGAGGCTTCTAAGTGCCTCATGAAATCTACCCATTTATTCCACACTAGGAATGGTGGCCCAAACTTTAATGAGAGGGGATGATAGTTTTGTATCATATTTAACCCATTTTGGGGCTTTTGAAAGCTTGAGAGGGTCTTAGTACAGCCTAGGGATCACTAGGCATTAAGAAATGGTCAGTAGGTCATCAATTTAGGTTATTTTTGGCTTCCCCCCATCTATCCACACTAAGGGTAAAAGACTTATTATGGAAGAAGCCTCCCCCAATGTTGAACACATCAAATCCTAGATTTTGACTAGTTTTGACTAGGTTTGGTGAGTTTCCAAGGCTGCTAGAGATGCTTGGAGGGATTCTAGGTCATGTGGGCCTCACTTTGGGGTCAAACTTGTGCTAGATGGGTTTTGGGAAGAAAGAGTGATTATTACCTCCTTCTTCCACACTGGGCATTGTTGCCCTAGTGTGGAAACCCATGGTATTTAGCCTTGCTAATGTTTTTTCTAATTTTGAAAACTTGGGGTTGAAAAAGACAGGTTTGGGTTACCAAAAATAGAAAGATATTTGTAAATCTAATGAATTCGTAAAATGATAAACATGTTTCCACACTAGACATGGTATTCCCAACATGGATGCATGGGGGTAAGGTTTCCATAATGTTTTAAGTGTCAAAATTGGTACAAATCTCAGCGTTGATGCAAGTTTTGGTCAAAAGTGAAGGTGCAAGGTGGGGCCCAAAATCCAAAAATTTAAAATTTTGAAAAGTGGATTTTTTTCCACCAAAAACCAATGTGAACTAGACTTTCCCCCATTTTTCTTTAGTGTACTTGTAGTTATGGTGCATTGAATTAGCAATTTGGATTTCATTTAGGCTTTAGATGGGTTTTATATGTCAAGTTTTGCAATTTTTGAGCGTAATTATCATTCTACAATAATAGTGTATTGGAGGAGAGATTTGGTAGAGATTTTTGTGGTAGCCACAAGCAATTTTTAGTGTGGAAGCCTCCAATCTCCCCTGCAGCCAAGATAGAACTCCTATCTTCTCCCAAGTTCCATCTTCCTCAACATTGAGCTTGCCATGGCACCCAAAAAAAGAGGAGGAAAGAGTAAAAATCCCATGATCTAGAGGATGGATGAGCATTCAAGGAAATTTTTGTAGGTTCCTAGGCCTATCTATATCCATGACCCATATATCACTACTCCAAGGTAGGCAATTCTACCTATTTTTGTGGCTTTTTTAGTTTTTTGCTTTCTAGATGTTGAGGCCATTTTTTAAGATCTACTTTAGTAGAGGGATTAAAATGGAATTTTGATGAGATCCCATCTCTTATTTTGGATTCTCCCATGTAGATCTATAGTTGTTTAATTACTTTAGCTTTTGTAGATTTGATTTTGAAAATAGGGCTTGTTGTTTTATGCTTTTTTTCTCAAAATTTTAGGGTATGGCCATTTTTTTAGATCTAGGCCCTAGGATTTATTAAGATCAAATTTTTTAAAAATCCTACCCCATTATTTTGATGTGAATTTCAATTTTTTTTGGCTATTTTGACTATTTCAATGACTATGTGAAATTTAGGCTTTGAGATTTTTGAAGTTTTGCTATGAAAGAGTAAGCAAAGTTGTGTATCTTGTCGTAGTGAAACTACTACATATTCGTAAAATTAAAGGTTATGGGTTTGTAGCACTTTTTTAAATATTTTCAATTGTTGTTGTCTTATTTAATTTGACTTTGAAATGAGAAGTTATGGTTGTTTTTCTAATGTTGTGCAGTTAGGTTGTTTGTGCTACTTTTGTAATTTTATGTAGATTTATGAAATTCTTATGAGAAAACAGCAAAATTTTTTGCTATTTTTTATCATGGTTGCATAGGCTTTGGCTTTAGCTTTCCAATGGAAGTGGAATCACTTTGATTGGACTTAAAAACAAATTTTTTATGAATTTTTTGCTATGGCTGTGTGAATCAAGGCAAAACTCATGATTATAGTATATTTCCCAAAATAGAAGTGGTTGATATGCTTAATTTTGCTTTTTTCTAGAAGAGTAAAAGGATTTCTATTTTAAATAATTTTTTACCATGGATACATGACTTTCTCTAAGTTTATCATGCTTTTTCTAAATTTTTGCATAGTTTAAATGTTTTTTCCAAATTTATACATGCTTTGCATAATTTAGATGACTTTTCTAAACTTATGCTTGTTTTTTCTCCAAACTTATGCATAATTTAGATGGTTTTTCTAAACTTATGCATAATTTAGACTAAGATATAGTTTTGGTTATAAAGGCAATAAAATGTGGTAATAATGCTTTTATGGAATTTCTTAAGCTAATTTAGATAAACATCTAAGAGCTTTTAACAAAAGCTAATTTCACCTTTGTCTTAAGAAATTTTTTCTAAATTTTTTGAGCAATTTCAATTGTTCATGATGTAAGAATATGCAAGGTTGTAATAATGTTTTCTTGTGAAATTACTCAGACTAATTTAGAAAAACACCTTAGAGCTTTTTACAAAGGCTAATTTCACCTCTAACTTAGGAAAATTTTTGAGCAATTTCAGTTGTTCATGATGCAAGAATATGCAAGGTTGTAATAATGTTTTTTTTTTTGCAATTACTTAGGCTAATTTAGAAAAACACCTTAGAGATTTTTACAAAGGCTAATTTCACCTTTGACTACATGTTTTGTCTAAATTGTTAAGAAATTCTAATTGGTCATAATGTTTTTGTTTTGTTTCATGAAGGGTCTTCTTGAGGCCTATTCTCATCATAGTGGAACTAGTTGGTATTTTGTGCTACATTGGTCATCCCAAGACCAATACTCCACCACATGACATGCCTCTTGGAAAGCTGTCATTGTGGTTTTGGCCTAGGACAAGGGACTTCCTTGCCTACCTCCTTAGGAACTTTAGTGTGATGTTGTGGTCACACTTATCTGCGGATGTAGTCAGGGTCATTGTGGAGACCTTGTTGCCTTAGGTGTTTGGCCTAATTACCAAACACATTACTAACAAGCCACTGCCTAAGATTATAGGGGGATCAACAAAGGTCATAAGTCCATGCTACCTTTCAGAGATCTAGACAATGCTAGAGTATAGTCAGTATAATACTGACAATACTTTTATGGTGGTGCATAAAGCCCACACATTATTCTAAAATCCATCAGGCATCGTGCATCATCTAAAAGGATAAACATGGTTATTGTAATTCTTTTCTATGGTTGTAGCTTGATTACCTTACCTAACTTCATTAATTTAACTTCTTGCAGGTACAAGGTCAACGATTAGGGCTTGATCATCAATGATCAAATCCTAGCAGTGGCTCAAATTTCTTTAGATGAAATCACCAAGATTCCCCAAATTAGAGTTGCTATGTATCAATAGTTAAGAGGGGATTTTGATGAATACACCACCAGGTTTAACCTTGTATACAAAATGTACAAGGATGATGAGATGATGCACAGCTGGTGGTTAGATGTTGATAGCATAAATGAAACCCTTGTAGCTGGAACCTTCACATCTTAGAAGAAAAGTAAAGGTGAACATATAAATTTTAGTGTTTTTATGGCTTTAGGTGTCTTATTTCTTTTCTTGGTTGATAGAATTGCTCATATGGATGCTAACCTTTGGTTATTGCTTTGCAAGACCTTCCACTTTAGCTGATGTCGCTATACCACTTTCACGTGCATGCCATGAGGATACCCTCATCCTAAAGTTTGATGATGTGACATCAGTGTAGAAGTGTCTAAAGGAACAATTACTTGGATGCATTCAAGTAAACATCTAGCATGCAAGTTTGCTCAATGTATTTATAGCACCTATTCCTTCCATTCCTACTATGGAGATGTTGCATGTTATTGACTCCTTTGATGAGGAGGTTGGTTGCTTTAGCACCATCATTTGAGGTGTTAAGGTGAACATTGACATATGTGTTAGCTTTTTTGTGACTTGTTTGGTGTTCTTGCTAATTGAGCAAAGGTTCCCACCATAGTAAGGGAGTTGGGCGATCGTGAGGAAGTTCTAAAGTGGCTTGGCATCAATGTGGGCCACTCTAGAATTTTGATGGATAACTTTATGAACCCTAATGCAAAGGAATCATATCCTTTATTTAGGTCTTGTGCATTTCCCAAAATGCTATCACCAAAGAAGGTAATTGGCCTAGCACAAGGATGGACTTTGAAGAAGGTCTTGATGGAGGACATCAAATTTGATTAGGCTACTACTTTGGCTACTGGGCTTTGAGAGGAGATCCTTAGACTCTGTGTTGACACCTCTATGATAATCCATATGCACTTTACATTTTTTGTAGATTATCTAAAGAGGTTTATAGAGTTTCTAGTGGTGTATAGGAATGGGCGATGGATTTTCCAAGATCCAAGCCAACTTTCTAGGCCTTGGATAAAGCACATTTATTCAATAGTGTAGGCCTAGAACCCACCAAAGGGGATGGATGAAATATTATTCATCACGACTAAGAATCTTGATGTTAGGCAGTGCAAGTCTCTTGACAGTACTAATGATGATGAGTCCCTCTCATTTCTTGCTAGTGTTCAAGATGCTAGATGACAATGCAAGAAGGTTAAAGAGGTAGCTAGAGGAAAAATCAAGAGACCTATAGAGGAGGCACTCCCAACATCATATCAACCTACCTCGATGAAGCTTAAGTTTAAGCTTAAGCCATCATAGTAGGTAGTTGCAGGTATGCTTTGTTTAAATTTGGCTATTTCATGGTTTAAGTTTTTATGGCTACTTTATGGTTTTATGTGTTAATCAATTTATATGTGATATGGTTGTAGATAAGCTTTAGGTTATAGTAGCCCAACTTGCTATGGAGGCAAAACAAAGGCATGTAGAGGAGGCACTCCTAAAGTAACCCAATGGTTGATGGACTTATTGATGTTTGTGTAGATGATCTAGATGCCTTGTTTGGAGAGGCAGTACCAAGTACCTCTTCCATCATCATTTCATAGGAGGAAGAGGAAGAGGAGCTAGATATGCCTATGCTTCACTATTTTCACTATATTTCATTGGTTATATTTGGCCATCATCCTAACCTTTCAATGATTATTATGCTTATAGTAGTTCATGAGCCACTAGTGCAAGCTACCATCCCTAGGTTTTGTGTGAAACCATGGGTAGAGACTCCAAACAAAGTGGAGTTCCTACATGGAATGGCTAAGGACATCATTGATCAATTGCATCAGGTTGCACTTGAGATACATAAGGATGTTGTTTTATGTGCTTCAATCTTAGGCTTTGTTTGCATTATGGCTATCTTAGGTTTTGTCGTACAATTGTATTTTATGCTTTATGTAGTATCATCTGTGGAGTTGGACCCTAGTAGAGGCATGGATGTAGACTCCTTGCTTAGACTTCCCTCTAATGTTTCTAGTGTACCTGTGAAGTTGTATGATACTACCACTAATTTAGCAATGTCATGTGCAAAAGCTTCATGGAAGCTAGAGAGATCCAATGAATCCCTATGGGAGGAAGTTGTGGCCTTGAGGGAAAAGATTCAAGGGTAGGAGGATATGATTAGGGATCTCCAAGACCATAAAGCCTTTGTGGAAGCCCAAGTGGCTAAATTAGGGGATTTATGGACTAAGAAGATCACATGGGCCCACTACTACCATGTTGTTTAGGACAAAGTAGCAATCCTATGGGAGATGGTAGAACAATTTATGCAGATGGACCTCATCTTCCAAAAGGTTAAGGACTATAAGGATCATTGTGATTGGGTCCTAGAGTGGGACAAAACACAAAAGGCCCACACATGTTAGTATAAGATCAATCATGGGGCCTACTTAAATTGGCTTAAGGAAGAGTTGATTGAATAGCACAAGAGAGAGCTATTCATTTAGGGGATCTAGGAAGAAAGTGCTTATTGACTTTTTGGAAGTACTCTTAAGGTGGAGTAGTCCCCTACTCTTCAGATCCCCATGGTTGCAGGTTAGACCTCTACAACTGCTACTACTCATAAGCCTCCTACTTGGATTTCTATAGATAGGTCTAACATTCTTTTTGGTGTTGATCTTGGGGATGTTGATTGGGTTAACATGACAAAGGACCAGATCCTCCATCATTTGAAGGAAGGCCTTCCCCTTCTATTCCAGGAAGTAATGGACTTGGACTCTCTACAGGTTTGATATATTTTATGTTTTAAGTTATTATTTTTGCTATTGGTTACTAGCTAACTATATGTTATTGCATTTTAGGCCTTAGGAGACATTGGTAGCCCTAGTAGTGAGGGTGGGAATTATCCACCAGTTCCTCCTTCGAATGCCACTCAATAGCCTCTTTTAGTTTAGCTTGTTGGCTATTTATTTTTGTCTCTATGTTGATGGCTATGGTTAGCCAGAACTATGTTATGGATGGTTATTCTTTGGAATCATTGTTACACATTATGGTTATAGCTACATGTTATGGACATTTTAATTTTAAATTTGAATATTTGGCTTTATATTTTTTTGGCTATATGCATCTATGTCGTAAACATTAAAAATGGCTATGTTGATGTTTTTTATTATAAAATCAAATGGCTAATTGATGCGATAATAGGCTAAGAAATGAGAGATATGGTAATAAAGGGGATGTTTGCTAGTTGTAGGCCATTGCAGCCACAATTTATACAATTTTGCTAGTTAAAGGCCATGGTACGCGATATTGCCAGTTTAGAGTCTTAGCAGACTATAGTGCCAATTTAACATCTTAGCATATGAGAATGCTAGTTTAAGGTTATAGCATACTGTAATGCTAGTTTAAGGTCATAGTGAATCATTTTTAAAAGAGACACTTTTTTAATGTTTAAAACATTAGTAAAAATAAAGAAAGGTTATAGAAAATAAGTAATAATGAAAATAAATTTAGGCCACATGCATAGGCTGCATGCATGAAATAACAAAGATATAATAAATTGCAAAAGAAAAAAATATATTTGGCTATCAGTGTATCTAGTCATAGACACATGGGAAGGTTAAGGTAAACTTTACTTGTGCAGAGTCTTCCTAATCTTTGCAAGATTAGGGAGTAAGTAAGGCCTATTCTGCATGATCTTTTATTTGCCATCTCCTTTGCTTGCAATGCTAAAAGGGAGTTCATCCCATAATGTATCCCATTACCTATCATTGTCATCATTGGTTATCTTGGGCTTTTGCTCTTCATGGCTAGGAGCTTCTTCTTGAAGCTCCACTTTGGAGCCTTGTTCTATGTCTACATTGTTGACAGTTGGGGGAGTTGTGTTGTCACCATGAATGATGATTTCACCTCCCTCATAAGGAAGGTGAATTTCTTGGTTGATGGGTGAGGAGATAGCTCGTAATTAAGCCAACCAAGGTCTTCCCAGGATTAGGTTGAACCCTGGTATCTCTTCCACCACCAAGAAGTTTGCAGTTGTAGGGAATTATTCTCTAGCTACAAAATCCAAGGAGATAGATCCCTTGACAACAACTCTTAATCCATTGAAGGACTTAAGAGCTACAGTGGTTGTAGGTTGTACTTGCTTAGTTAAGCCCAAGTGTTCAATGATGGTGTATGGGATGATGTTGGTTGTAGCTCCATCATCAACATGCACTTGATGTATTTTAAATTTTCCTATGTGTATGGTTATGAATAAAGAGGGTGTTATCACCTCATCATTTTAGGGATTAACCTTAATGTTTCCATCATGAAATGTTAATGGTGTTGACTTTCCCTTCCCTCATGAGGACAGAATGATTACTACATGGATGGCTTCCTCATTAGTGGGAATATCCTCACTAATTAGTATGAAGGTCAACATTTTGACTAGTACCTCACGATGTGTGGCAGAAGTTATGATCAGGTCATACAAGCTTAGGGTTATGTTTTTTTGCTCAAAGGACTACCTGACTTAGTCCACTGCACTAAAGAATTTTTTGTTGTTGGTCATGGGCTTTTCATCCTTGTTGTGCTTTACTTCCTTCATGCATCCTAAAATGCAAACTTTGGCTTTAGGCTATGGTTGTGGCTCTTCTTTGTTGTCTTGGTTATGGCATTTAGTACCCTCCTGGGCCTTGTTGGTTGAAGGAGATGGGAAAGAGAAGGTCATACGTATAGCTGAAATAAGAGTGGGTTTCAGTGGGCCCACTTTCTTTTATGCCTTCAGCTGCATGTCTCCCTTGTTGTTAGGCTTTTGCTTATGCTTCTTTCTTTGGTTGGCTAAAATTTTTTGGTTGTCAATCATTGGCTCTAAGAAAGAGGTGATAGCATTGGCCATCACAAGGGGGCATTGTGCAGTTGTTTGGGCTATGGCTATTTGGGTTGTATTAGGTTGAGAGACCTTGATGAAAAAAGGTTTCCTCAAAGGTATTTGTGATGGTACTCTTACAACGAAGGGAGATCTTGAGCTATGGAAAATTGAAGAAGCTCTTTCATTGTATAGGAGTACTTGAATCACGAATGGTTCTCTTATAGATCTCTAGCTTTCTTTGATGTTGAATGCCAAAATAACATAAGAACTATCATTAGCATTCAATAGGTATTTATAGACCTACATCAACTAGTTTTGTGGTTGAACTAGATTAGAAGCATCTAAAACCAATTCCCCCATACCTATCATCCTTTGCAAGTCATCCTTTAGTGTAAGGTAGAA
>MNCI01027001.1:258496-295043 GCA_015680685.1 Gnetum montanum
CCCTTAGGCGGGTTGAACTTCAGCCCTTAGTTCATGATCTTGGTTTCCTTGGTTATAGTTGCTATGGTAGTATTGTTTTATTTACTCTTTTCTTTGTCTCTTCTAGTGTGTTGGTTTTTATATGAGATATAGGCTAGATCATGGCTGGCCTCCATGACATCTTCCATATTTTTGATTTGCAAGAATGCTTAGCTCAAAGGCCATGGATCAAGATAGTAGAGTTTAGACTTGATGAAGTCATTAATTTCTCCCTTGAATATGGCTAACAATTGGGATTAAGCTACGGGCTCTAGTATTTCATTTAGTAGTCCATTCCATCACTAAATGAATTTTTGTTCAGGTTCTATCTTCATAAGTTGGTCAAGCATTGTATCAGGCTTCAAGTTATACTTGAAGTGGTTGACAAACTGGGCTACTAAGTCTTCTAGAGAGGATATAGACGTGATACCAATGGACTGCTTTCCTAGTCAAATACATAGGAAAAATCCTCATGATGGTATGAGGCCATGAATACAAGAGTAAACATTCAAATCAGAAGGTAATAAGGTGAACATTAGGATCACCTTGTTTGTTATATTTGTTAAATTGTGGAATGGGGACACCAGGAGTAAGTGTGAAGGATGGGACTATAGGACTTATGGGATCATTTTGGTAGAAGTCCATAATCTTGATGGTTTGGGTGGTAGAGGCTTTAAGTCTTTTCAACTTCTCTGTTAGGTCTTGGATCATTTGAAAGGCTTGATCCAAGCCTTGTAGTGGTCCCATAGTTTGTGAAGTTTGTACATAAGGTTGTGGCATTTCTTGTGGCCTTGTTATGGATTACATGATGGAAGTAAAAGGTTGTGTTATGGTTATGGCTTGTGGACCAAACAAGGAAAAAATATTTCTGCCAATACTTGAGGCACAAATGGGACAAACATGGTGTTTGGCCCTTGTGTTGTTGGGGGTCTCATGGTGGAACCCATGTGAGTAGTTAATGGATTTGCAATGGTAAAATCCATCATTGATGATTTTGTATATCAAGGCTATGTTGCAAATGGCACTGATGCATTATATTTTGTTGTTTGTGGCATTAATTGAGTGTGATGTGTAGCTACAATTGGCATGGGATCTATCATAGTAGGGCATGGAAGAGTGGAAGATGATGGCACCATGCCCTTGGATAAAAAAAACATTAGGGAAAGGTTTTGTGATGTTGGGGGATGTTTGTTGGAACAATCCTCCAAGGATGTTTTTAGGCTTAGATTTAGCCCTAAATTCATCCTGCTCTTTATGTTGTTCTCCAAAGGTAGGCTAGTCATCTTCCTCTTTTGCAGAAATTAGTTAGGCTAGGATGCTAGAATAGATGTTGTTAAGAGGAATTTCTTCATATAGGGAAGGTATGTACTCTTTTCCACCCTTGTGTATGAACTCAAACTCCCTTTTTGCCTTAGCTTCAATTCATGGAATTAGCATGCTTGACTATATTTTGGCACAAATGAAGTTATAACAATCTTCATTTATGGATACAAAATTAGGAATCTTTCCTCTAACTCTCAAAGATCATCTACACTCAATGACTATAGGGTATTTTTGATTATACACCTTCATGACTTATTGGGTATGATCTTCACTAGTGAAGGTGAAGGGCAACTTGGTGGAGTTTTGAAAAGGTATGGTTATAGTGCTGAGGATTACTTAAGAATAGGCTATAAATGGTAAAATAGTAGTAAATTCTAGTGAATGGAGTTCAACAACTCTTAGAGGAAATGAAAATGGCAAAAAATGATATACTTACTATAATTAGTAAGTGGGGAATAAGGGGAGTTTACCCCTTTACCATAAATAGAATATTGAAAATGTTGTCTTCAAACCTCACCCAAGTTGGCTTCGCAAGTGCCTTTATGCTAGGTATGGTAGGGGGGAAAAGAAGGGAAGTTAGAATGAAAATCTCACACCTTCTTATTTCAATGTTGGAGGGAGGGGGACAAATTTGAAGACAAAAAATGAAAACTTGGTAGTTTCTAATGATGGTTTTGGTAGGTTGCCAACTTTCACCAAAAAGGAAGGAAAAGTAGGCTTGGTTGGTATGAAAACCAATGTTAGTTTATTGGTAGAGATTATGGTAACAAAAATTAAATGTTTATTAAGGCTTCCATGCTAGCTTTGCTCTAGGAATTCACAATAAATGTTGTAAAATCCCAACACCCAAACCACCTGTAGCTTCCACGCTAAGGTTTCTACCATAGGGGGTAAATGTAGCATTGGATTCCTTGGGAATTTTGGCTAGAAAAAGTCTTTTAACTTGCAACAAAAGAAAATATAGTTATAAAATTGATTTCAAACTTCATCACCTCCCAATTACTTCCATACGGGGTATGGTAGAGGGGGGAAAAAAGGGGGGGGGGGGGGTTAGTATTTTTCCACTAAAATTGGTTTGAGCCAGTTGCTAATTTCCTCAACTTGGAAACATGGGGGGAAAGCCAACTCACAGATGAGTTGAACCACCAATTTTAAAATCTAGAGAAAATTGTTTTGGTAGTAAAAACAATGGCGGGAAAGAGATATCAATGCTAGCTTTGGGCTGTAAAATTCATAGCAAGTGCTATGAAAAGCCAAAGCCCAACCACTTGTAACTCCACGTTGCAGTTTTGGTCATATGGGGAAAAGACCAATGTTGATTCCTCAAAGGTTTTGGCTACAAAAAAAACAAGAAAAAGATTGTAAATGACAATGAAAATAATAGATTTGGTTATAGAATTTAGGCAAAGGCCCTCCTTCTAGCACCAAGGAAAACTATTATGGCTGAAAACCTTAATTGCTAGAATAAAAACCAAGAATCTTTTGTGCAAGTAGTTCCCCAACCTCGAATCCCTAAGGCTTCCATGATAAATATTTGAGGCATCCTAGTTGGTTTGATAGATTAACTAGGGACTTATGAGATGCAAAACATGGAAATATGAATAGATTTGAATAATGCACAAATAATAATTTTTTTAAATACAAAACTCAAAAATTAAAAATTTATTGAGAAAAGAATAAAAAATAAGCTAGAGAAATGTATACAAATGGTGCCTAGATGAGAAAAAAGGGGGGTTTACTTAGCAAGAGTTAAAAGCTCATTAACGTTGAGGTGAAATGCTCCACAATATGGGTGCTAAGCCACTCTTGATGTTATCAAACCTTCCTTCACTACTACAACCTTGGATCTATCAATTAGGCCACTACTAGGGGGGGTGGGAGATGGGGGAAGGTGGTGTTGGTGAGAAAGGTGGAATATTTAGATGCCAAGTTGCTCCATGTTGGGTTTGGAATCCCACAAGCACAATGTTAACACCAAAAATCCACCAAATCTCAAGGCCTCACTACCTCCACATTGTAGTTCAAGAGAATGCAAGCATGGAAACTTGCACGAGCTCTTGAGTGCCTGAAAGTGCCCCAAGTGTGGAATTATGTGTATGAAAATTGCTTGTAAGTGTTGGACCTTGTCAAAAATGTTGAACCGTGAGAAAAATTTCTCCAACCAAAATTTCTTGTATTCAAAAAGTTATTAAACCTATAAATGGTGTTGGAGGTTGGACTTTATAGGATCTTTAGGCATGAATGGGGCTACAAATTAGTCATGATTTGGCTAAAAATTGGCTATGAAATGATTGCAAATTTAGCTGAAAAATTGCTACAAATTGGTTACAAATTTGCTGCAATTTTAGATGAGATGGGTGCCCACATTTGGGGGGTTACTATACATAGTAAGTACTTTCTCCCATGGCCATTCCATTTACTATAAATAGTAACCAAGGTACATTTTTGACACTAGAGATGAATCTTCCATGTTGAGCTCTCCACCATGCTTGTTGAAGTGGCTGGTCAACATTGAAGTGCATGAATTAATGAATTTTGCTTCTTGTGGCTTCCACATTCGGGGACTAAATTTTCCACACTTGGGAAAAAGTTTCTAAGCTAGGGAGAAACTTTCTAGGCTATGGGCAAAGTTTCCAAGCTAGGGAAAAAGTTTCTAGGTTGGGGAAAAACTTTTACATTGGGGGGAAACATTCCAAGCTAAGGGGGCAAAGTTTCCAAGCTAGGGGAAAGTTTCTAAGTTGTGCATTTGGTCTCCACATTAAAGGGAAGAAATTTTCCAAACCCCCTATCCTTGCATGCTAGGGGTAGGTGAGATCTACCCCCTATAGATATTTGTAGTGTAGAAAAATACATACCCCCCATAAAACCCATCAAATTACCCTTTTTGGCATTCCAAAAGGCATTTTTAACCCCCCCCCCCCCCCTGGGAGCCCCCCAAAACCAAATATAGATACTAGGTTACTTTTTTCACTTTGGCAATGAGGCTTTGACCATTTATGAGGCATTTTTCAGCCCCAAAAGTATAAAGTATGTGAAATTACCCATTCTAGGTTACAATTTTCAAATTTACAATGAAATTTTGTCTCGAGTTTCATGGGGTGAAAGCTACATAATGAAGATTGATTATAACATGCAAAATTTAAGGTGTTTCACCCACTAGTTAGTCTAGTAGTCCTTCATGCTGTGCCATACTTAATTTTTCACTTATGGCTCTTATGAACATCTGCACATCTTTAAGTGCAGTGACATCTAGTACAAACACCACAGGTGCATTGAGTGTTTTGGCAATTCTATTGGCAACCACCTCTACTATTATCTCTTGTCCTTAGTGCTACATCACCAATACTATTTCCCCCTCACCTTCCTCCAAGTGCACTAAGAAGGTTGTGGCATTCTCAAAAATCTCTAGGAGTGGCTATTATCCTGTGAGAGATACCATTACCTCTCTGGCACTAGGATTTGACCTCACAGACAATTGTGTTCATTAGGCCAAGAAAATGAATCCACCACCTTCCATCAAGTTCACTATTTGGTCCATTTAATTTAGGTGACTAATCGTTGGTTGGTACACAAATGGATCCCCATCATTCGTGCCTGCTCATTATTCTTGCTCACTCAAGAGCCATTTTTGGTACTCGTGAAACTGTTGGGATGTTGCAGTAACGTTTAGCACAATTGTTTGTGTGGTAGGTTGAGGTGGTGGTTGTTGAAATGCCACCAAATTTGGGCTCCTGGGTCTTAACTTCAAATTTTTTTATGTCAAAAACTTGACAAATTTTTTCTAAGTGTTGATACTATGCTCCCCACTACTAGGACTATGCTCTAGGGCATAGTCAGTGTAGTTGACACAAATAATCCAGATTTGCAAAATTTTTCTAAGTGTCAATAGCAGTTGTAGAATTTTCTTAGTGTCTTAACTACACTCCCCCTATTGAGACTATGCTCCAAAGCATTGTCAGCACAAATATGATCAATTTTGCAAATTTTCCTAAGTGTCAAGATAGAGGTTGCTGACCATGGTTAGCATGGAGGAAATAGTTTGGCAGAACTTCTAACTTTTGAGCCTATGCTTCCTACTACATTATAGAGTGTAGTCAGTGTTGTCTAGATTGAACCTCACTTTTTTTTTTTTGCAAAATTTTCCTAATTGTTGGACTATACTCTAGAGTGTAGTAAGTGTAGCCATGTAGAACTGCCTTCAAAAGCCTCCAAAACTCAGCACCAGTCGACATCTTAGTTTCAACATTCCTTCACAAGAAAGATCATCAATTTGCACTTCTTTTGCATTGCCCATTTGCTTATAAATTGTACCTATGCTCAATACCACTTGAGAAAGTAGACAACATAGTCCTAGAACATAGTCTCCAAAACTACATTATTTTGCATTGTTTTTAGGTACATTACAATCTGTTTAGCACTTGCACATGTAGTCTTGACAATGTAGTTATATTCTAGCAGTTTCATGGGGTCCATTAGAGCACACCGGTAGACACCATTTGCTTTAGTGGGAGCATAGTTTGGGCTAGCGTAGTCCCAACTACCCCTCTACCACATGGTGCTTGATCCATGACTCACACTAAGCCTAGACCTCTAAATACCCCAACACTTCATGTTTTTAGGGTTGGCAAACCAAAACAAAGTTGGCATTTGAAGCAATCGATTGGCATTTCTACACTTAGCAAACTCAGAGTGCATTTGGCATTCTTGGGTAAACACCATTGCAAACCACCACAACATCATTGTACATTGCCTAGCACTATTGTACATTTCCCAGCACATCGTCGACCACTGCAGCTTGCAAGATACTATGGTAGCCAACTCAACAGGCCCAGACTTCATGGTAGATGTTAGTTTTTGTAGCCCAGACACCCTAAGACTATGACTATGCTACCTACTATGCCTGTTTGTACACTATGTACCTCCTGACCTTCTCTTGTAGTTAACTATGCCTTCTTGTTCGGGGTGGTGCTGCTTTCTCTCATACTTACATCTTGCACATTTGTAGTAATTTCTCTTGCATTTTAGCATTCTACTCACATTTTTTGTCATTTTACACATATTCGAGCATTCACACCCTTGTTTTGCATTGGAAACCTTGACTATGCTTACCTTTGTAGGCATTGCAAACATTGCAAGCATTGTGCAAACCCTTAACATTTGTTTCGTCATAACACCTATAAGTTCTAGTTTGATCGACAAGATTGTTCTAGGTGCCCCACCTCTATTTCTAGCATGCCCTCATGTAGACACAAGGTTGAGGTTGTGCAACCACGGACCTCTTGGTATACCATTCCAGCCTCTAATGTTTTCGATCACTACAATTTTCTAACACTAGAAGGAGGGCCTTCACCATTTCCTTCTTCAGCATATCCCTTGGTTGTTGCCTTATGTGCTCTTTGCACCATTGGTGCAAACTGGACCCCATAGTTGGTTCCCCTGGAACCCTGCCTAATAACACCAAAGCATATACTTTACATGTATCCAAATTTTATGTGCTCAACAGAGCATAGCTAGCTCCAGCGTAGTGACCATAGCTAGCTCTAGGGTAGTGAGCGTAGTTGGTTCTGAGCATAGTCCTAGAGTTAGTCATTTTTTAGCAACTTATACTTAGTCATTTTTTATGTGGATTTCAAAGTTAGTCAATTTTTTCTACATTTCTATACTTAGTCATTTTTCTATGCTTTTACACTTAACCCTTTTTTTAGTAATTTTATACTTAGCTATTTTTTCCGTGTTCTTGCACTTAGTCATTTTTTTCGGCTTTTGCAAATAATGACTTTTTGCATTTTCCTTTTTCATCATTAACCCTAAACAACCCTTGAGCTCTGCCTTAAGCATAGTTGTTGTCCAACCCATTTAGTAGGACAATGCAATTAACCTTCCTAGGACTAGGGGTCCTGTCCAAGTAGAGAGGAAATCTCTTAGGTAGTGTAGCCTACCTCCTAACTTCATGGTGTTCAATGATGAGCAATATAACTTCGTTTGTGCAAAGCTCCAAGTGAGTTTGTATGTAGACTACAAGGTAATGAAAGCCAAACATAGTTTTAAGCTTATGTACCAAAATTGAAGGGAGTGGTTTGTAGTGACAGAAAATGTCAGTGGCTGGAAACATAGAGAGGTTTTCGAGCATACAGCCTAACCCCAGATTCACGTGAGGGCCATGCTGGAGAAAATGGAAACGGGGTGCCCTGAATGGTCTCGTCGATTAGATAGGGACTTAATCGATGTTTAATAAGCCTTTTGCAAATAATAAAAGAAAATGCAATGTGCACAACAGTAGAAACTTGTTAAAGTGCGTAACAGGGTAGTGAACATGATTTAATGCTTAACAATGCTAAATAAATGTTGTGATAAGCCAAAAAGAGAGTTTGAATAGAAAGATACACCACCCTGAAAAAGGGTATAGGTATACAAAGTGTACAATAGGCACAGTAGGAGTGGAATCACAGCCTCGATGGTGTTGGGTTGTGAAATCTGGTGCTCACTGTGATAAACTATGCCTCCTGGGTTAGTGGTCATAGTATACCATGTGATGTACTTGTGCCTCTCTATCGGTGTGGTGTGCTCTCGGTCTTGTTCACCCACAGAGCTAAGTGCAAGAATGCTAAAATTCCAACTGCTTTGCCAGTAAAGAAAAATTGAAGCCTTCCCCCCCCCCTTTTCCTCCTCCTTAAAAAAAAGGGGTTGCAGAGGTATTTATAGGGCTAGGGTTAGCCCAAAATGTGAATCTGGCACCACGTGGCAATGCGGTAGATAACAACATGTAATAGCAAGTTATAGCGTGTAACAGCGTAGCATAATGGGGCACTACACTATGCTATGCACTATAGCAGGGTGCTATGCTGGCACTGTAGCAAGGTGCTACACTAGCACTGTAGTAGGATGCTATGCTAGCACTGTAGTAGGGTGCTATGCTGGAACTGTAGCAAGGTGCTACGCTAGCACTGTAGCAGGATGCTATGCTACGCAACATAGCAATGTGCTACATTAGCATTGTAGCAGAGTGCTACGCTATGCTATGCTACATAGCATAGCAAGGTGCTACGTTGGCACTATAGCAAGGTGCTACACTAGCATTGTAGCAGGATGCTACACTATGCTACGCTACATAACATAGCAAGGTGCTACACTATGCACTGTAGCAAGGTACTACACTATGCTACGCTATGCAGCATAGTAGCATGTAACAACGCGTAACACTTAGCCATATTTGTAGTTGTGATGTTGAGACCCAAAATTTTGTGGTGGTTCCCTTTTGATTTTAACTTTATTTTTCTCACGAAGGCCTACTAGTGGATGTTGGATAATCTCATTCAAAACATGGTTCACAAGGCAAGGATTGACTACAAGGAGCCTCTGTAGGAGGATTTGGATGAGTTTGAGGCTCAATTTAAGCATGATGACTTAATCCATGCCTTGTTCTAGTAGATAGCCTCTACTTTCGTGCCTTCACTATCTTACCAATCTGTCCTTCTACAAATAGTCATCAATCAAGTATCATCACCTAGGTCTACGCCTATGGTGGTGACCCACCAAACACAATATATGTGAAAGGAGGTTTTGCTTTCTTTTAGCTTTCCTATTAGCACACCTTTTGTCATAACTTCATGACCTATGCAATCTTTGTAGCCTACCTAGCCTATTTAGCCTATGAAACCTTCTGTGCCTTTGACCATTGTGCCTATGCAACCCTATGTGCACATTGTGCACATGTCTCAGCAGCATAAGACTTGGGTATCATTCATCCTACCATCTGTTATGTATGTACCCTTTGCAATAGCCCAATCCACAAACATATGGTGGGGGCCAAGCACTATGTCTGTGGCATAGCCCATGCAACAACCATTGTGTGTGATCACACAACCCATAATTAGGTCATGGGCCACTGAAACAACATAGTGGATGGCATAATTGACATAGCCTACCACAATTGCACTAGGTTTGATTCAAGCAATTTAGCTAATATAAAGACTCATCAAAGAGTTCAAGTAGCTCAAATCACCTCCTTTGAAACTATCCAAGTAATGGACTTTTACTAGGACAACCTAATCAGTCATATAGTTCCACCATTGGCACTACCTACTGAGGTCCCACTACCCTAATTCACCAAGTACAATGGTGAAGGGAAACCTAACACTGATCGAGTGACCTTTCAGTTAGAATGCCTCCTACTGTAGGCATGGGCACACACAATCATCCATGTGTCCACCATGTCCTTAATGAGTAAGGCATTAGATTGGTACCATGCACTTCCCAGGGCCTCCATGAATTCTTTGGAGGAATTGCTCACCTAATTTGTCATGTGCTTTAAGTAGAACTTGAAGCCTAAGGAAACCTTGGACCAATTGATGCAAGTGAAGCAAGGCCATCTAGAGCTTGTGCAAAAATTCATTCAACACTCGAGTACATCTCTTAATGAGATCCATGAGCCTATTGTAGGAAAAAATCTACTGGACATTTTCAAAGGTGCAGTGAACGACTTCATCAAGTCAAAACTATACTACCTTGCCCCGTAGTCCTTAAGCGAAGCATTTGCTTAGACTAAGAGCATTCAAGATGCAGTAGAGGCTAGCAAGGATTTGGCCTACATGGCCTACAAAAACCTACACATGAAGAAGAAAAAAAAAGGATGAGGGTAAGTAGGCTACCACAATTGTCGTAGTGGTGGCCAATGAGGCTAAGCTAAATAATGGCAAACCAACGGCCAAGCCACCCAAGGCATCGACCAACAACAATAAGGCAGCTGGCTCTAGCACAATAGGAAATAACTAGCCTACATCGTTGGTAGCCATGAAACCAACTAACATAAGGCCTGAATTTGAGTGCAAGGATTACTCAAAGTACACATCATTTTCCATTAAGTGGTTAGAGCTCTTAGACCTACTTCACATTGGACACATCTAGTATAAGCAAATGTTTGAGGAGGCTCGCAAGCAACATGATCAATATTGAAAGCTCCGTAAGAATCCTTCGACTGCATTGCATAATGAGCCTCCAGTCCCTAAGCATTTCAGATTGGATTGGGTTTGCCAGTATTATCAATTGCAAGGTCACGATATAGACTTTTGCATGGCTTTGCAAGACAATATACAATGCATGATTGACAAGGGTGAGTTGGTCCTTGATGCAACCAACCTAGTGCACTATCAAAACCAATCAATGGGGGTTTACAACGATCCTCTCAATGAAAGTTGTATAAGGTACATCATCAATGCTATTAGTGTTGATGACAATTTAGAACTAGCGAAGAAACCATTCATGGTTCATGCATCCTCTAATGATGTCAGGACCTCCTCGTCCTCAACTAGTTTAAGGACCTCCTTTATTATTAGGCCATCACCTCAGGTGCTCATAACATCCTTTGTGGCCAGGGCCTCATAGTATGTTGTTGCAACAACAACCTAATCACCCTTCATTGTAAGGGCACTACAACATGTAGACTCCCCACCTATTTAGAGTCCAGTGGTGGATAATGCATCAATCCCTATTCACCCAAGGCCACATCCTATAGCCAATACCAAGAAGTAGTCGAGATGGCAACTTGGGAGACCCAACAAGAATCTCATCAATTGAATGCCTAGGTAGACAAGAAGCAAAGGGTACTAGGTCCACCAAAGCCTATCCCCTTATCTTCCATCCCAATGGCCCAACCAACTAAAGAGGCCACTGCAACAAGCAACTAACAACAGAGCATTAAGGCTTCAAAGTAAACAAGGTAAGTAAAGCCAAAATCCCCTCCATGAGAGATTCATCTCTTGGATTGCATGGAGGAGATGAAGGCCAACAACAAAGTAGCAGATAGTGGAAGGGACTTTCTTGATGCATTGGCTCAGGTCAAGTAGGCTTTGAAATAGAAAAACATAACATTAAGCCTATATGACCTAATAATGACCTCCTCCACCCACCGTAAAGCATTAATTTACATGTTGACCTCTATCCCTATCATGGAGGACATCCTAGAGGATGAGCAATCCATCCACGCTGTGATCTTGCCTCCTCCCTTATAGGAATCTAGTTCAGCACCCCTAGCATTTCACAATGAGGTGATTAAGGTGGATCTTGAAAAGGGTCAAGTCATTATGGCACTAATTTTTATCACCATCCATGTAGGGTAATGCAAAATTTGTAGGATACGCGTTGTTGACTAGGCAATAACAAATGTCATCTCATACACATTCATTGACAAACTTGATCTTGCTAATCAAATCAAACCAACAAAGACAACATACTTGAAATCCTTTAATGGATCATAAGTCATTGTAAGGGAAATAATCATGACAGCCTTTATGATAGGGGAGTAATTCCCCACCACTGCTAAATTCATTGTGAGGAGATGTTGGGTTTCAACCTTATCTTAAGTAGGCCTTGGTTAGCCTAGCTACAGGCTATCTCCTCCCCTATCCATCAAGAAATCCACCTTTCATATGAAGGTGTGGAGGTTATCATATATGGTGAAACTGCAACCACTTTAACTATTAGCAACATTTACACTGAACAAGGGACAGAGGTGGAGTTCCTTGATGACACATCTCCCGCAAAGGATGAAGGAAAAAAATGTGAGGTGGACCAACCTGAGAAGCTAGTGAAAGCCCCTAGCCTTCTAAAGGACACTTTATAAGTAGAACTACCCTTCAACATAGCTAACGAAGGTCAAGGAAAGTATTGCATCATACCACCCAGATCCTATGCATCCCCTAACCCACACCAAATTAGGAAACAACTACGCAACTAAGGCATCCCCTTGGTCCAACAAGCGCTAGATGTCTACATACTTTTGCATACTTTGTTTGCTTGCGTTTTGTTTACATTTTATGTTAGCTAGGTTGTTTTCATTTTTGCATTGTTTACCTTATTATGTGTTTACATTTTTGCTCAATTACTTTTTAGCAGTTAGTTTACACATAAAAATAGCAAAGTGCATAAAAAATCATAAAATTCAAAAGTTACAAAATACCATAGCCCGCCAAGGCCTAAAACTAGCAATATTTTTCCCTTCAATACATGGCATGAAAAGGCCTTAGACTATCATACGGCCCACCGCACCCTAAAACTAGAAAAACTTTTCCATTACTGCATGGCCCAGAATGGCCTTAAAATATCACTAGGGCCCAGAATAACCTAAAACTATCAAAATGTTATTACACATGTGGCCTGAAATGGCCTAAAAATAGCAATTTTCATAGCCCAATCACATCAACCCATCACATCATTAACATCAAACACATAGCAAATAAATAGAAGAGCCTACTCATCATACACTTCACATAGCAAAATTTTTGCTTCATCTCATAAAAAATAACAATAATAGCATGACCATCTACATTATATAGCAAAAATACATGACAATTCAAAAAATTCCCAATGACAAGACTACATCAAGATTTTCTTAACTAGTGGTGCTAGGTGGGTGTGGAGGCTCCTCTTCTTCTGTCATGCCACTATGGCCTATAGCATTGTTTGGTTCTTGTTAACAACAACAATGATGAAATAGAAATCTGTAAGAAAAAATGCAATATGTAACCTAGAAAAAAAAGCATAAAAACACCATATAGGACTAACTTGAAAGGAACATTGATCATGTCTAGAGGTAGGTTATCAAGGCCCTCCTCTAAGCGTTGGAGGATCTCAACCTTTGATAGCCATGTCCAGTCCTCCTGGCCAAGCTTAACAACCGCAAGGGTCTTATCTTCATCCATAGAGGTCCATGCAGACAATTGCATAGAAAAGGTGGTAGATGAAGTCTCCCTTGAGGACATGATAATCTCTTGCTCTAGGGAATCACTAACCACTATGTGGTGAGCAAATATCTTGAAGGCCTAAGCTCTACTAATTGCCTCAACAAACATCTCAAGGTGGTGAGCTTTGACAGAATCTTCCTTAAGTTGTTGTAGATATGCATCTCACTCACACTTATAGTGACATTTGTGGTTCTTCTACATATGCCACCACTTGCACACCTTCATGCTAAAATTTTTCCAATCTTGACTTCTCCAGGCAAGTAGATTCATTTGTACCCTCTGCCCAATGATCTCCCAAGTGGCTTCATTCTTGCCTTGGATGGTCGACTAGTACCTGGCATAGTTAATCTCTGTAGTCCACCAGGTACTATCTCATTGTGATCAAGTTGTCAAGAAGTCATATCAGGACTGGATATCCTTGATCTTTGTGTTTTGGCTCACCACTCTCTCTTGAAGCTCATGCACACATTTCAACAAATACTCATTCAAGCACCTGTAGGTCCATGATGATTTCACACAAGAAAGCATGCACTTGTTGGTTGCCTCATACACATGGTGAGGCACTTACTCCACTTTAGGAGGGTACTTGGGGACAACATCCATCTTAGCTAGCCGATTCAAATCCCAATGAAGCTTAGAACTTGTTGGCACACAACAAGCAAATCACCATTAGTCATAGAATAGGCATAAAATTGGTAAAGAAATGTAAATAAAACAACAACATGCATATGAATCTTAGGATCTTCTTACTATAGGTGGTCTACCGTATCCTCAATAATGCTTTCCATGAAGCTAAACTTGTCCAGCATCTCTACCCATGACTTCATGCGGTAGGCAGGTGCAAGCTGTGGACCGCTATCAGGTGCATTCAAGGATGTAACTCAAACAAAATTACAAAGAACCAAGCATCCAAAGATGCAAGAGCAAAAGAGAAACAATAGATGACAATATAAAGCACTTACATAGCAAGTAATTAGGTATGAGAGCAGGGGGATCCCCCAACTACACACCATTAAAGAGGCTGGCAAAATCACATTCATCAAGTTAGAGCAATGCCTCTACCTCAAACTACTAGAAGGCCTCTACAACCTCATGTAGCTTCTCCTTGGATGCTTCCTCCTCATCAAATGGAGGAGGGATAATCTTTGCTACTATTTCCACTGTTGCTTCAATAGCCCTCTTGCCTAATTTACAAACATAACATTTTAGCATTAACATACATTAGCCAAAAAAATACTAAAAATATAAACATAAAAAATATATTAAAAAAATGCATCTATGCATATACTAACCTGTAAAATCTGTGCACAAGCTTGGGATTTTAAGGTAAATCATCTTGGTGCATGCCTGTCCAACTACAGGGGCAACCTCCTTCACCGGCGTGGTCTCTTGATCTTCGTCTTGGAAGGCCCCACCATTTCTGCAATGTAAAGGTTGGCCTTGCTAACATCCCCAATAATAACTGGGGCACACTCATTGGTGCTGTCATGAGAATAATGTGATTATGACCACCCCAAATGGCCTTTGGTTGTAACTAAGTACAACTCATCGATCCCCTCTAGGATGTCCTGTGTGTGAGTGGTTGTGAATAAGTACTTGGATAGTTGCTCACAATCTTGCATTATTCAATGCTTACTATCTCAAACTATTAGAAACTCCATGAACCTTTGCAGATATGCAAAAAAAACATCAAAACCAAGCAAAACAACATCAAAACTAGGCAAGGAAAATTCAATGAGTCCATGTGAGCAAATACAAAAGCCAAATAATAAATACTTAAGTGGAACAAATAGTGTGTGAGATGGAGGTGGTGGTACAACTAACTCCTTGAAGTTGGGCTCACCACTAGCCCACCCCTTGTCAAGCCAATAATAGGTCCTACACTACTCAAATGCCTTCAGGTACTAGGTAGGATAATACTTTAAATCTTCTCCTACCTACTCAAGTATGACCTGCCAAAAGTTTAGACTAGAGAAGAACACCTCTAGGGTGTTGTGGGTCAAGGTAAGAGCCTCCTTGTCATCATGGAGCCCTTGATCATCAACTTTTAATCTAGCATTAGGTGTGGACAGTTAGTAGTTAGCAAACTTAGCATGGCCCAATAGCAAGAAACACAACACAAAATCATAGGAGCACTTACCCTCCAACATTATATACGATTCCAGGTGGATTCTAAAACAATGTATGCATGTGCAGAGTGATGAAAAAGGTGTTGCTCATATTATAACAAGATAACTATAGTGTTTTTGAAATCATAGATAAGGGGAAAAGGCTGCTAGGACCTTGCGTCAAACCACTTGCTCTATCATCATCAACCATGGGCTCATCAGACATAAATCTTAATATGTCCTAGTTGGCCCAGGGCAACAATGTCTTGGTGATAGTGCCTGCAGCCTCCACTACCAAGTGTGACAACATAATCACACTGAAGTGCTATAGTAGAAATGCTAGGAACTTGGATACTTTAGGTCAAAACCATATCACCTAATGATCCACTTGCATATCTAATGTAAGCATGTTGGGCATAGGCTCGCTCATGCAACATAGAATGCCAACAAGCTCCACAACAACTAAGATGGGCTTTATCAAGACTCTACAATCACAAGGCAATAAATATCGTGTTAGTATATAATAGATTAATTTTGGCAAAATTACATTAAATTACACTTAGAAAAATATTAACATGACGTAACATAAGTTAGAAAAATATCCTAGGGATCCCTGGGCCCTGCGGGTATAGGACATCAACATACACATTTGATGTGCTTGGTTCTCATTGGGGTACAATACATTTCACATAGCATCATCATTTCATTTTTCATTATTGCATATTTGGCATTAGCATTTTTCATTTTATAGGTTTAACACTTTTGCATAAAATCTTTGAAATTGTTTTCTAGCTCTAGGCAATGCAATTTGGAAAATTGTAGAAAAAAATTCTAACTCTAGGCTACCTCCTGGATCATAGTCCAAAAATGTGAAAAAATTTCTAATTATTGGCTATGCTCCTTGGGGAGTGTAGCCCCAAAACTTTGAGAATTTTTTTTTAAAAAAATTAACTACTAGATACGCTTTTAAGAAATGTAGCCCCAAAATTGTTAAATTTTTTTTTTAAAAAAACTAACTATTCAACATTGCATCCCATAGACCTTGAACTTCCCATCACTGTGCCCCCAACATCTACCATAGTTGCGGCCCTTGTGGTCACACTGATGACATTGCTATGGGCCTTGTCGCTTACTCTTCCTAGCCAAACACAATGCAGAAAATGCACCCTTGGCACTGCCCACTTCCATAGCCCTTGCAACTATGTGCTCACACTGTAAGGCATTGTGCTTCCCCTCAAACCCATGGTGGGTGCAAAAAATAACCAAAAAAACACGAAGAAAAAGGGCAGTTTCCTAACATGCCCCTACCCTAAAGTGGTTGTTCATAGCCATCGTCGATGCCACCACCCCTACCCCATGTACAACAACCAAGAAAAACTAGAGCAATGGGCAAACCCTTTTCCATGGGCCCACCTCATGCACTCTCCTTGGCCATGATGGCCACAATGGCAATGGCCCTTGCCATAGTAGGGCATTGCTAAAACCAGGCCCAAAACCCATGAAGTGCCTAAGTGCAGAAACTAAGAAAAAAGCCAAAAATAGTAAAGAGGGTAAAGCGTCGTTGGGGTACCTGGTAGACGATGGTGTCCTTCACTCCTCCACTTGTGCTTGTGATAGGCATCCCAGGACTTTCTCTCCCTCATCCACATTGGTTAGACTAGGGTGTTGATGTCCACTTCGATGTGACATTTTGGTGACTATGCTCTTACAACTATGCTACGCTATGGAAAGTTCACGTTTTTAACTTTGACAATGACAAATTTACCAAGGGTAAAACATGCTTTTATACCCTTGGGGATCACTTAATGTTTTACCTACCTTGGAACTATGCTCAGCAGTGTAGAGCATAGTTGGATGGAAGCGTAGTCATCATAGTTAGAAAAATTCTTGATTTTTCTAGTTGTCTTTAAACTTAGAAAAAATTTGAATTTTTCTTATCACCCAGGGATCACCCAAGCCAATTATGCTCTTCCAATGCATTAAATCTTGCTCCAATGATACATTTAGCACATATCATGGTTTGATAAGACCTTAAATTGGTGCATCACCATTCACAATGACATTAAATTGGTACCCAATGGTTCGCTAAGACCTTAAACTAGCAACCCCATGGCCTGTTGAAGCCTAAAATTGACCCATGAAACCCTTGCCTTTAAAATTTCATTTATATACTTAGGCAAAATTTTTTGCATTATTTTCTTTAACTATGCATATTGCTCTCATTAAGACATGTGCAGCTTGACATTTTTCTAGTTGTTTTTTTCATGATTCATGACATGGCTACATACAAGCATCTTCATGCACCTCTAGTCCTCACTAGGACACATGATGATCTCACACTATGAAGCAACCCATAATGCCTAGACCTCAAGTCCATAGCTTACAATGAATACATAACATTTTTAGAGTCATTGCTAGAATGGCTAGACTATCTAGTTAGGACTCTAGATCTAGAGGTAGGTGACATCATCAAGGATCTCCTTATTGAAGTCCTTGTAGAAACATCTAATGGCGAGATGAAAACATTGAAACTTAGTTCTTTGTTAGAGCCTCAACATGCCCAAAACATTGCAAAAGTACTAAACGAACACATGAAGACATTCACATGGTCTTATGAAGACATGCCAAGGCTAGATCCTTACATAGTGTAGCATAACATAATCCTCGATCCTAGCATAAAACCAGTCAAGAAAAAAGCTTGCAAAGTTAGGCCTAAGGTGGTGTTGGTAGTCCATGATGAAATTACTAAGCTCTACAAAGCTAGTTTCATCCAAGTGATTAACTACATAGACTCGATCTCCAACATTGTGGTTGTACCTAAGAAAAATTGAAGTATACACATCTGCATAGACTTCCAAAACTTGAACAAGGTAATCATTAAAGATGAATTCTCATTGCCTAGTATTGATTAATTAATCGATACTACAACTGGTCATGCCTTGTTGTCCTTCATGGATAGGTTCTTAGGTTATAACCAAATTTGGATCAACTTGGAACACTATCTCAATATTACCTTCATGACCCCTTGGGGTACACTTTGCTACACCATGATGCATTTTGGACTCAAGAATGCAGGAGCAACTTATCAATGAGCCATGACATACATTTTGAGTGATTACCTCTTAGGTTTGCTCAATGATTACATTGACAATGTAGCAGTTAAATCCAAAGCATCATACAACCATATAGGTGACTTAGGCCTTGTATTTAAACATTGTATGAAGCATGAACTTAGGTTAAATCTTCATCTTCATAAATGTATCTTTGACGTCAAGATAGGCCACATGCTAGGGTTTGTAGTATCTAAAGTAGGCATATGCGTAGACCCTGATAAGGTTAAGGCCATTATTAACTTAGCACCACCAACCAACCTTAAGGAGCTACGAGGGTTACAAGGTAGATTGCAATTCATACAAAGGTTTATCACATAGTTGATTGAAAAGTTGTAGTTAATGCAACATTTTCTCAAAAAGGGAGTCCACTTTAAGTGGACAGATCAATGCCAAGAGGCATTTTTCAACTTTAAATAGAAGCTAGCTAAACTTTTAATGGTATACCCTTTTCAAGGAGATAAACCATTCTACATCTACCTTGCTACCTCAAATGCATCCATCACTTCTCTACTTTGCTAAAAATGAGATAATGGTATAGAGGTCTTTGTATGCTACCTAAGCCATGCATTGGTTGCCTATGAAGAAAAGTATAATGATGTGGAAAATAATTTCCTTGCCTTAGTCTTTGCACTTTAGAGGTGAAGGCACTATCTTTTCCTTAGCTAAGTCAACATCATCTACAAAAGTAATGTAATTCGAGCAATTACAATGAAGATTTCCTAGTGTAGTCACATTGCATGTTGAAAAGTAATAGCCATGGAGTTTCACCTACATTACATTGCACAAGCATCAACCAAAGGTTAAGTAATAGCTGCATAACTTACGACTTCTCAAATCGATAACCAAGCAACGATAGATTTGGAATTTTTGGATGAACATGTCACTAGCATAAACCAAGTGCCTAATAACTTTGAGGCACTCTTGCACTTTGATGATGCTTCAACCTATCAAAGGGGTAGTGTTGCTACCATAATCATGTTTCCCTATAGGGAGTTCTAATCCTTCATGTACCATTTGGCATTCCCATGCAGTAACAATGTGGTGAAGTACAAGGATCTCGTTTGGAGTATCTTAGCAGCTTACTACCTAGGGATACAAAAGCTAGTGATCCAAGGTGATTTGCAACTAGTTGTCAACAAAGTTATAAAAGTTTACACTTGTAAATACTAACACTTAAAACCTTATTGTGACCTAGCAAAGCACCTACTCAAGCAATTTACAATTGCTGATGTTCAGCATATCCCCCACAATGAAAATGCCATTACCAATGCATTAGCAATGTTAGCCTTAAGCATTGCACCTAAAATGTTTCATGCCTTGCCCACTGCAATGGCAGATTGCATTATTCCTATCACAAAAAAAACCAACATTACATACATAGCCATAGTAAGCACAACCCATGTAGTAGAGTGGTACAAAGACATCATATCATACCTTCTATAGGGTGAACCTTCATAGCATCTAACGACTATCCAAAAGGATGTAGTGTGGAAGTCATCATGGTAGTATGTCATTGTGGGTGATAACACTTTGTGTTACAAATCCTACAATGACATACTATTAACTTGCATTAGTGATAGCAAAGTATAGACAATCATTGAACAAGTCCATGAGGGACTCTATGGAGGCCACATAGCACCCATGGCAATGGTGGAAAAAATCAGATGCCTAGGCTACTATTGGCCTTACATAGAGTGTAACTACATCTCCAAGGTTAGGATGTGCAACACATGTCAATGGCATGATAACTTAATGCATGCACCACCCACTAAGCTACATACAACATAGATCATGTGGCCATTCCAACATTGGGGGTTGGACATCATAGGACCAATAATGTCTACGTCCTCCGTAGGGCATAGCTTCATTATAACCATGATTGAGTATTTTATGAAGTAGGTTAAAGCTATCCTCCTTAGGAGGACTACATCATAGCAGGTTTGCAAATTCATACTTAACAACATAGTGTCCTATTTTGGTTTACCCATGACCATAGTCATAGATAATAGACCATAGTTTAGTAGTTCTAAGATCAAAGCCTTTTGCAAATCCATCAAAATCAAATATTTCTTTTTGTTGTCCTAATATCTGTAGACAAATGGCTAGGCAAAGGCCACAAACAAGGTCATTGTCAATATTTTAAAGAAGATACTTAACAACAGTAAATGGCGATAACATGAGTAGCTAATCTATGCACTATGGGCCTACCACACAACATGAAGAACTGCAATAGGTAAGACACCATACAATTTAGTTTATGGATCTAAAGCCATCTTGCCTCTCAAATTGCAAGTCCTGTTGCTCAATGTAATCTGCTCAAACTTCATCAATAAGGCTTAAAACAATGAGTTGAAAGTCATGGATCTCAACTCGATAGAGGAGGAGCACATTCAAATTCTTGATCAAATTGAGCAATACCAATAAACACAATGATAGAAATACCATCACAATTAGCACCAATGCTTGATCAAAAAAGGGAACTTAGTCCTCAAGGCCATTCGTGAACCCATGAACAAATTGTTAACTAACTAGGAAGAGCCTTTCTTGGTCATCAAGGCTTATGATAATGGGGCATTCAAACTTGTTGACCATGATGGCAATGAATTTTCCAACTTGGTGAACAACTTGTAATTGAAGTCGTACTATGCATAGCATGCATTGTCTCATCAACGATAAAGCAAGATAAGCAATAGTCCATTATAACTATAAACTAGCACAAATAGTCCTCTATGACTATAAATTAGCATAGATAGTCCGCTATGACTATAATTTAGCACAAATAGTCTGCTATGACTATAAATTGGCATAGATCATCTGCTATGATACTAAACTAGCATAGATAGTCCACTATGACTATAAAATGGAATACCATGTCTACCATGATGTAAAACTGGCATAGCTCATTCTTGGATCATGATGTTAAACTGGCACAACATCCACCATCTGCTATGATGTTAAAATGGTAGATGAAAATTTGCTAAGACTATAAACTAGCACATCACTGTTTTCCAGGACCTTAAACTAGGTCCATAGTCTACTAAGATCCTAAACTAGTATAGCATATGGTTTACCAGGATGTTAAATTGGGTTTGCATTTAACACACATAGTTTTGCAGACAAGTGAGTAATAATACTTCCAACTCCACACCATCTTCCCACATCTGGTGGGTGGGGTAGGGGGCACTGTAATTTGAGGATGGATTTCTTATCATCAAATGAAGCCTTTGGAACATTTACAGTGTCATCACCCTCCATCATTTTGCTAATCTTCCAGGGTTGCCCTTGGGCATTTTCCTAATCTTTCAGAGCTCCTACCATAGTCATGAATGCTACCAGTCTTAGGCTGCATTGACAACATTATTGACCTTGGATATTTCATTATTGCTTAGAGCTTTCATCATCGACACAACCCTTTGAAGTAGTTTTCTAAGACTATAAACTAGCACATCACAATCTACTAGGACCTTAAACTAGGCCCACAATCTACTAAGACCCTAAACTAGCATAGCATATGATTTACCAAGACCTTAAACTAGGTTTGTAGTTTAACACACATAGTTTTATAGATAGGCAAGTAATAATACTTCCAACTCCACACCATCTACCCACATATGGTGGGTGGGGCAAGGGGCACTACAGTTTCTTGTCATCAAACGAAGCCTTTGGAACATTTACAGTGTCATCGCCCTCTGACATTTTGCTAATCTTCCATAGTTACCCTTGGGCATTTTGCTAACCTTTTCGAGCTCTTTCCATGGTCACCAATGCTACCAATACTAGGCCACACTAACAACATTATCAACCTTGGGTATTTCATTATTTCCTAGAGCTCTCATTGTTAACAAAACCCTTTGAAGTAGTGGCAGCATTAGGTCCCCTGTCATCTTGCCTACTTTGTCAGGATCTTGCCATTTCTTGAGCACTTGCCTCTAATTTGATTGTTGGAGCTTTTGCAACTTTCTCGCTCTAGTACCTACACTAGTTTTCTTGTAATGACCCGTTAAGCTCTTATAACTAGTCTAGCACTCACAGCACTCGTAGCATATTTGCATCTAGCAGTTTACTCTCATCTCATGTTGTGTGCTTATTTTCTTATTTTTTCTATGTTGTGTTTACAAGATGAAGCCTTGAAGGTGGTCATGCAGAGATGCATCTTGTCATAGTAGCAAGTCACCACATTTCTTTGATGTGCATGACTAGACTAGCTAATCCACTCAATAGTGCACATCCCTAACTATAGCCTACTTGTATTTACCTATTTACTTTGCATCTCCCTACCTTCCTCTGCACCATTGAGCTTGCAACCCCTCCGATGCACATGACACCTCTTTATGTCAATCGTAGAATAAATAGAGAACATAATGCAACTCATCCTATGGGGAGCCTTTGTGGGTTGGTCAAAGCCCAAGTGGATGTAACAAAACTCATCCTAGAGAGGAAACACCTATCCTATAGATGCAACACAATTGCACTAAAGCCAAGCCTGTGAGGTGGCATGTAGCCCACTTAAAAAAAAGAATCCTGTAGCTAGGGTCTTGCAATGTGTAGCACACAAAGCAAGTTCATTGCAAAAAAAAAAAAAAAAAGTAAAAAATCAAAAATAAAAATAAAAAGAGGAAAAGCAAAGAAAAATAGGGTAGAACATGTCCCCAAGCAAAATTAGCAAAGCTGCAATTTTTCAATTGGTCTAACCCCTGAATCCTCATTGACCTTCTCATAAGCACTCTAATGAGAGGTTAGAATTTCAAGGGCAAGCCATTATGGTACTATGGACATTAAATCTCTCATAAGCATTTTGATGAGAGATCACTATTTTGGCAACAAGCCACCTTGGTGCCACATCTTGTAGTTTCACACTATTCACATTTCATCCCCTTGTTACCCAGCACACTCCCTACACCCTTTGCCCATAGCATGCCACTACCCTTAGCACTCTTGATCATGGTGAAGCAACATCCAGTTGGGTACTAACAAGCAATGTTGGTGCCAAGCCTATTGTGGTGTTTTTTCATTCTTTGTTAACATCTCTTGGGCCATCCCTCTAGACATCAACAAAGAGGGGCTAATAAAACACCACCAAATTTGGGCTCCCATGTCTCAACTCAAAATTTGTCTAAGTGTCAAAAACTTAGGAATTTTTTTCTAAGTGTTGAGACTATGTTTCCCACTTCTAGGACTACACTCCAAAGCATAACTAGTGTAGTTGACACAAATAATCTAGATTTGCAAATTTTTTCTAAGTGTCAATAGTAGCTGTAGAGTTTTCTAAGTGTCCTAGCTACACTTTCCTTGCGAAGACTACACTCCATAGCATGCTCACTATAGTCAGCACAGAAATGACCAATTTTTTGAATTTGCCTACGTGTCAATATAGAGGTTGTTGAGCATGGTTAGCATGGAGGAAATAGTTTGGCAGAACTTCTAACTTCTAAGCCTATGCTCCCTACTATGCTCTAGAGCATAGTCATTGTAGTATGCATTGAACCTCACTTCTTTTTTTTTTTTGTAAAACTTGCCTAACTATTAGACTATGCTCTAGAGCGTAGTTAGAATAGTCATGTAGAACTACCTTCGAAAGCCTCCAGAACTCAACATTGGTTGGCATCTTAGCTCCAACATTCCTTTGGCAAGCAAGATTAGCAATTTTCACTTCTTTTGCATCCACTCAACACCATTCGAGAAAGTGAATAGCATAGTCCCAGAGTGTAGTTTCCAAAGCTACATTGTTTTGTATTATTTTCAAGTACATTACAATTTGTTTGGAACTTACACATGAAATCTTGGTAGTGTAGTCATAGTTTGGTAGTTTTATGGGGTCTATTAGAGCACACCAACAAAACACCATTTACTTCAGTGGGAGCGTAGTTGGAGCTAACATAATCCCAACTAACCTTCTAGCATGTGGTGCCTAATTCATGACTCACACTAACCATAGGCCTATAAATACCCCAACACTTCATGTTTTAAGGATTGGGAAACTAAAAGAAAAGTTGGCATTTGAAGCAATTTATTGACATTTTAGCACTTAGCAAACTCAAAGCACATTTGGCATTCTTAGGCAAACACCAGCGCAAACCATGACAACACTATTGTACACTACCCAACACCTTTGTGCACTACCCAGCACACCACCAACCACCATAGCTTGCAAGACACCATGGTAGCCAACCCAGTAAGCCCAAACTTCATGAAAAATGTCAATTTTTGTAGCCTAGACATCTTGAGACTTGCATTTTCTCTTGCATTTTAGCATTCTATTTGCATTTTTTTCTATTTTACACATATTTGAGTGTTTGCACCCTTGTTTTGCACTAGAAACCTTGACTACGCTCACCCTCGTAGGCACCACAAATGTTGTAAGCATTGTGCAAACCCTTGACACTTGTTTCATCATAACATCCATAAGTCCTAATTCAATCAACAAGACCATTATGGGCACCCTGCCTCCATTCCTAGCAGGCTCTCATGTAGATGCAGGGTTGAGGCTATGTGACCACAGACCTCTCAATGTACCATTCCAGCCTCTGACATTTTTGGTTACTATAGTCCTTGTTCCTCTTCTTGAATAGTTGTTGCAAGTGTCTTATCCTTCATCATCTCTATCCAATTAATGGTTGGAGCATGTTTGGTAGCATCATTTGTATAGTAGAATATCCCCCCNTAATGATACATGGAAAGGGAAGTGCCTTTCTTCCAGATTCATTCTCTTTAAACTGCTTCTCCATCTCTAGATAGATTAGCTATTGAAGGTTGATAGGTAATCTCCCACACAAAGCAACACACACATGGGTAGAAAAAGTAATGATCTTGGTGTGCCTCACTATGGGGTTTAGGTGAAAGGTTGTAATCTTGTATTGAATTCTTTCTACTAATGTGAGCACACCGTAATCCTTGCAATTGACACCATAGCACCCTTGAACCCATTTCTTTTTGATGCTGGGGTCCACCTACATTGGAATCTCGACAAGATTCATCCCAGTTTCTAGCAATGTAAGTGCTTCAACAATGGGCAACACTAAGTAGGACATTAAGATGTTGTTTATTTTGATAGTTAAACTAGCCTACTTGTTGTTTCGAAATAATAATGTCTCTCCCATATACTACTCCCTACTAAAAGTGATAATTGGCCACATGGGAGAGGTCTTCAGTTGACCTTGTACCTCCTTAGGTGCTTGTTTTAGGAAAGAGCCAAAGTTTAACTCCTAGAGCATCATCTTTTGGACCTTCTTGGATCTAATTTGAGTTAGGTAGGCATCTATCAAGATCACCTCAAGGTTTTCTTGCTAAGCTAGTGCCTCATCTCATTGGGAATGTTCTATTGCTACTCCTAGTTCTAGAATCTGACAAATGGATTCCACTTCATACCCTTCCCAAAGAGGATCCATGGCCTAAGTTGCAATTGGTTCTGGCCCCTTTCCATCTTGGCTATTTCTTATTTTGTTAAGATGGTCATCCTTCCTACATGTGTTTACCTTTCAGTGCCATCTATGGTCACAACACATCCATGGATTAGTAGATATAATGTGTAACTTTAAATTTTTTGAATACCTTATCACGTTAATTAGTTACACATAACTAACATTGGACCATGGTAGATTAATTATTTTACTAATTAATTTTTATTATAAGTCTCACTAGAGCTTTTTGGAAGGTTTAACTTTTGTAATTTGGTATTTAAATGTTAATCTCCTAGTTAAACCTTTGTGGAAGTTATAAAAATGACAAAAATTTTTTTGTCAAAAATGACACATTTGTAGCCCCCACAACTAAGAGCTTACCTCTAGTAGCTATAGGGCTAAAGAATGAAGTGATTTGGATAAATTGTTAGGAAGTTATGGGCTCTAAATATTTTAATAAATCCCTTGGCATTTGTGAGCAAATGTAAAAGTTTCTAAGAGGGGTCTCGCATATTTATACTATTTTTGTGCTATGTTGACAAGGTTGCATATACAGGGCCTCATATACACCTAGGCTTTGTCAATGGAGCCTTGTTTATGGGGTCCATAAAAAAAATTTCAAATTTGAATATTTCAAAAAATATAAGGAATTTTTGAATTATTTTGGAGTCCATGGAGTCATAGAAAAGCTAAGAATATGATTAAATCATTAAAGATGATCTTTAAAAGCTCAAAAATTCAAAATTTTGATGGAGAATGTATGAATTAAAGAAAATCCTTAAAGGAGCACATGGTCTGCTATAGAAGATGGGGGTACGAAAGAATCTAATTGCAAGAATGCCCAAGGAGATGATGCTTAATGAACCCAACCAAAAGATATGCATGTGGATCCTCCCCATATAAAGCACATGCCTTGTTTGCCCTTGTATAATCTCAACCTATGAAGTCCATGGGCTCCATAGGTGATTAATGATTGATGGAAGTTAAGGATCAAACTCTAAAAGATTCCACCAAAGAATTCAAGTACGTTTGACAAAGACACCAAATCATGAACATGGATATTGACAGTGAGGTGAGTTATGGGCAGCATAAATGGATGATGAAGAAGGTGGGATGGAATTCCAAGTTAAGGTCATAAGAATTCCCTTGTGAATTTATGTTTAAATGACCTAAGAAGGTCCATCCTTAGTCCAGACCAACATCAACCACTTTCAATGAATTCACATCATCACTCAAAGATCGATCCACCCCCTCAAGACACAAGCATTCTTCCACAGAATAACAATTGTTCCTTAAAGGGAAAAAAAGAGAAGAAGTGAGAGAGTGCCTTAGTTAGAGAGGACCTTTAGGCATGGCTAACATACCTTTCTAGTTCCATAACCAAGGATTTTAGCTTGTTTATTTTTCTAAGGGGTTCACTTTGAATTCCCATCATGTTTTTTTCATTTTATATTTTGTTTTGTTGTTTTGTATGTTTTTTTTCCTTTTTAGATGGGAAAAAAGACTTATTCAACTTCCTATTATTGGTCAACATGAAATGGTAAGAAGCCTGTAAAAACACTCATGCACCCAAGCAAGTAGAAGAGTACAAAGATATTGAGTCCCCTTGAAGTCACACCTTGTGCAAACCTTTGAATCCTTTCTAATTCTAGAAACTACCAAGGTCATAAATTTATTAAAATTTTATTTAATAAAAGGGACCTCATACTTCCAAACATGAAAAACCATAGAGTTTGTGGATTGATGGATGTTGTGGACTCATTGCGTATTCCATGAAAAAAGAAACCATGTCTTAGCCATGGATACAAAAGTTCAAACGTAGAAACTAGACATTAGCAAATAAAACATTAAGTACAAACCACCATTAGTAACAACTACAACACCACTATGTTTTGTTGGTACAAATTATTTTTATTAAGAAAAAATTAGAAAATCACACTAAAATAAAGTAAAATATATAAGAAAGTGTAAAATATTCAAGAAAAATTTAAATGTACTAATGATGGTGTAAAACAAAAAATGGTGTAGAATAGGAAAAAGTTTTTTTTTTTAAATTAAAAAGGTGTGAAATAAAATATTTATAAAAAAATGTGTAAAAAAAATAGAAAAACTAAGGAGCCATGTATATGATTAGCATAGATGACCATCTCTCCTATGACTGAGTTGAAAGGAGGAGGTCCAGAAAATTGAGCATGGTTGTCCATCCATTGAGTTATGTGTTGTATTGGCTTGCTTGGGCTTGTGGAAAGGCTTTGTCTGATGGATGTTAACCAGTAGCTTTTTGTTTGGGCTTTTAGGTTTGTATATGATCATGGCCTCAAAAGAAAAGGTTTCATCAATTATAAAAGGCCCCTCCCATAATGTTTGGAATTTGGGTTTTTATGGTACATGTGTGGGGTCCCAATAGAGAACCTTATCTCCTGATTAAAATTTTACTTTCCATATTCTAAGATCATGACATTGTTTGTTAAATTCTTTGGGCACTTCATTCTAGGATAGGGCTACCAATCAATTTTCTTATAGAAAATTTAAGTTGATTAATCTTTCTTTTTGTGCCAAACTTAGGTCAAGATCTAGGTCACAGGCCATTGAGAGTGTACAGAGCTTAGATTCAATTAGTAGTGTTGGAAGTTTTCCATACACTAGCTGGTAGGAAGATTTACCAATATGGAGTTTACAGGTTGAGCAGTAGGCCCAAAGGACATCAATGAGTTTTGTGCTCTAGCCTCTCCTATATTTTTAATAGTTCTTATTAGAATTTTTGTGATCTCGCTATTAGTCACCTTTACTTTACCATTAGCTTCAGGGTGATAGGGTGTTTTTAATTTATATTCAACCCCTAATAATTGCATGAGTTTTCAAAAAGTAGCACCTGTAAAATGGGTTCCATTGTTAGAAATTAATGCATGTAACACCCCAAACCTATTCAGAACATTTTGTTGTACAAATTGAGTAGTAGTGGATGATGTACAGTTAATGACGATTGCTACTTCTACCCATTTGGTATAGTAATCAATGACGATGATATATATGCCTTTCAATTGGACATGGATGTGATGGAACCCATGAAATTTATGCCCCATATGTCAAAGGGTTCTAGTGGTTGAATCCACTATTGAGGACTCTCCATACATGTGGTCATCCCACCTTCTTGTTGACAATGCTCATGAGATTAGATAAATTTATGGACATCCTTGAAGATTTTGGGCCAATAGTATCGTACCATCAATATTTTTATGGCCATGCATCTCCTAGCATAGTGGGCTCCAGAAGGACCCTCATGAGCATTCTAGAGAACATGCAATTAATTTGCGTTAGGTACACACCAACAAACTAGGTCATTGGTGCACACCTTGTACAGATGTCCATTAATTTCCATAAAGTGCTTAGCTTAATGAAGAAATTGTTGCTTCTTTCTATGGTCCAAATCTTGTGGCATCTCTTGAGTAAGAAGATAAGTGAGGATGCCATCATACCATTTTGGTTTTACGGGCATGTGCTCATTTATTGCACAAGTAAATAGAAGTTCATCAAAAAATAGATCAGATAGTGGACTTTTCTTCTCTTTGTTATCACATCACAATTGAGACAAGTGATTAGTGACCACATTCTCAATTTCCTTTTGATCTACCATTGTGAGATCAAATTCTTGTAAGATCACTAGCCACCATATGACACAGGGACTCACCATTGGCTTGTTCATGAGGAAGCGAATGGAACTATGATTTGTGTGCATAAATACTTTATATCCAAGCACATAGTGCCTAAACTTCTCTAAAGCAAACACCATTACCATCAATTCTTTCTCTATGGTTGTGTACATCAATTGTGCACTCATAATGCTTCAACTTGTGCAATGGATGTAATATGGATTATTTTCTAACTACATAAGCATGACTCCCAAGGCATAGTTAGATGCATTCATCATGATATAGAATGGTCTTGACTAGTCAGGTGATCATAGAAGTAGATTCACTACAAGCTTCTGCTTGAGGCTTTATAATGCATTTTTGAATTTCTTGGTCTAGATGAAACAAGCATCTTTCTTTGTTAGCTCAACCAATGGTTCCATAATATTAGAAAAATTCTCTATAAATCACTGGTAGTAGCCAGTGTGTCCAATGAATGGCCAAACATCTTTGATGGTTTCGAGTTGGTAAGTGATTCCTTAGATGATCCTTATCTTTTTGGGGCCTACCTTGATCCCTTCCTACAAAATTATGTGTCCCAATACAATGCCTTCTTGGACCATGAGATGACTCTTTTGCCAATTGAGCCATAGATTTGTTTCCACACATCTTTTTAGTAATTGCTCAAGGTGGTTCAAGGCTTTCTCAAATGTAGCATCATAAGTGGAGAAGTCATCCATGAAGACTTCTACTCTGCTACCTATTTGCTACTAAAAGATGCTTAAGACCAAGCAATGGAATGTAGCAGGAGTATTACATAGACCAAAAGGCATCTTAAGATATGCAAAGGCTTCCCAAGGACTTGTGAATGTTGTTTAGCTTAATCTTATGGTGAAATTTAGATTTGGTTATAACCACTATAACCATCCAGAAAACTATAATAGTAATGCCTAGATATGGTGTCCAACACCTAATCAATGAATGACAATGAAAAATGATCTTTGAATGTTGCCATGTTTAATAGCCTGAAGTTGATACAAACCTGCTATTTGCCACCTCTCTTTGGCACTATGATGAGTGGACTAACCCACTCAGTATCCACAATGGGGTAGATGAACCCTACCTTAAGGAATTCCTCAATCTCCTCTTTGATACTCTGCTTTAATTTTGGATTCAACCATCATTGTGGTTGCCTTCTTGGCCTCATGGATAGATCAGTGTAAATGCATTACTGGCATATCTATGGATCAATTCTAGTGAGTTCAAGATATAATAAAGTAAAGGTTGTTGGTCATTTGTTGATCACTTTTAATAGTTTTGCTTTCTATTTAGGAGAAAGTTTAGCATTAAGTATAACTAGCTTGTCATTTTTTAAGAATGCATATTCCAGGCCAATGGGTAGATTTTTCACCTATAAGGGCTCTTGTTTAAAATTCTTAGGGATCTCCAACTCTCCACAATTGGTATTAGTGTTTTTATCATCAAATAATTGGTGATGAACTTGCTCTAGTTCATCCATTCTTGTGACATAGGTGCATGTCAAGCTCTCAGCAGGTTCCATGCACATTATGATACTATTAGAATCAGTGATTAGCCACTGGGTCATCTCTTGTTTTGTGACTATTGCATATAAACACCTTTGAATATCTACTTCATGTGCACACTACCTACATGTAGAAATAGATGTTCATTTCATAGACCAAAGTTTCTACATGCAATTACACCTTGTATCGATGTATGCAATGCATGGAACTCATCTCTTCTTAATCCTTCCAAATGTATTTTTTTTCAATATCTCTATGGAAAGATCTCTGATGCCCATTCTTGCATCAATAGTGCTTACCCATGTCCTTCTCATAATGATTGGGAAGTATTCCTTATAGTTCTTAACCTTAATTACTAGAAAATAAATAGGATAAGACCACCTAGAGATCATGATTACAATGTCTTTGATTAGTCCTAATGGGATAGTGATGGACTAGTCTACCAATTCCAATTTGATATTACTCTTCTTGTTATGCAGTAGGTTCTAGGTAGTATACATCTCATGAGAAATCAAGTTCACATTTGAACCTAAATCAAAAAGAGCTTTAGATGGTTCATTTCTAACAATCTGTAAATAGATAAGGGGACTCCCATGATCAACTAATTTCTTGGAAAGGTTTTTAGCCTAGATCCAATCAGATATGACATGAGTGAGCATAACAATATAAATTTTGGATGGCATTTGGTTTGAAGGATATTTAATGGAATTGTTTGTAGAGGATGAGGTAATAGTAGGATGACTAGACATTTGATTTTTTAAGGGCTTAGTAGGGTTGTTGGTTTGATAGAATGATCATTTACGAGCATGAGGTTCTAAACCCTTTGGTTGATAAACTGGCTGTAGATTAACAGCCTTAGTAGCATTGCGTTGCTACAACTACGCTAGAAGTTCACTCTACATAGATGTAACAGGTGGTAGCTATGTTGAGGGTGGAGGAATAGGTGCATGAATAGGATAAGGATAAGGATAAAATGTGGCATCCTTCCTGAAATGTGGAGAATGAGCTTTGTAGTATTTGGGAGGGTGGTAGTAATGTTGGAAAGGAGAAACATGAGTGGAAGAGTCATGAGGGAACAAAGATTGCTAAATGTAATACCCATATGGATCTAGTTTCCTACAAGGGTAATGTTGCCTTGGTGGTGGCATCCCTCATGGTTGTGGTTGGTGCCACCATTGATATTGATCATATGATTGCAATGGAATTCCACTTGGACAATATTGTTATTTCTTATAGAACTATCTAGGATTATTTTGGGAATAAGACAATCTTCTAGGTGTTTTTCTTTTTGCTCATCATGGATTTGGAGCATACATCCCAAACTCCTATAAGTGTGACATGATGGGGAAACATCCCTTAGGATGTTCATAGTGGTAGATGTCACACCCATCATCATCATTTGATTTAGTTTCCACAACTTCATCTACTATAGTGACTTTTTCCTTATCCCTTTGGTAGGCACGTTCAACTTCTTTTCACCTCCTACGGTCATGATCACTACTTTGCTCTCTTGATTCTTCAACAATTTTTAGAGTAGTTTTGAATTTTTCATCCAACAAATCCCACATTTTATCTACCTTGGCCAAAATTTTAGACATAAATTTTTAAATCCATAGGGTCTTTCTATTCACCATCTCATCATGAGGTGACTTTTCCTCACTATCACAAAATCAAACCTTCCTCTTTGTTATGGAAGAATCCCTGTTGTATTCCTTAGAACTTTTATGTTTCTTCAACTCTCCTTCTTCTTTTGCTACCTACTTAATTAGCCTTTGGATCTGATGGGCTCTGAGTTCTGATAGTCATCCTTGGGCATATACCCCAAGAGTTCTTCTCATTTCCAATCTATGTCCATCTATGATATGACGAAGTTATTCCCACTAATAATAACCATGGCGATGGCATCAATGTATGATAGAATAATATCTATCCATGGTGGTGTCAAAGGGTTCATGATTTCCTTACTTCCATCCTTGGCTCTACCTTCTCAAATTATATACTTTAGAGTATGTTTAATACTTATCATTAAATAACTCTAGCATTGTACTCCACCTACGAATGAATTCCGACTCCAAGAACTAGTACTAGCTTTCTGTTTCTTTAATGAGTGTCCTTAGAAATAGCTTTAGTTTCTATCAATCATTTTCAATATTTTGTAAGCCATAGACATCATGAAAAGCTTGAAGATGTGTTTGTGAATCAAAGTTATATCCCTCCTCAAATCTAGGAATATTGTTCATATCAAGTTGTCTAATCTGACTATCCTTCACATGCCTAGTTGGAATTGTTATAGCCTTTGCAATATTTAGCATGCTTTGAGTTGCCAAAAAAGGCTCATCATTATCATTATTTTGATGGTTTCCTCTACTACCCCTTCATTCATGATGGGCCTAGTGATCATCATTGTTGTTCCATTGTTCTCATTCATCACAATTATTCTTTCTGCAATGTTTGTCAAAACTAGAAGAGGAAGAAAAGGATGCAAATGAAGAGAGTGAAGAGGGAGGAGAACTACCACCACCATGGTGTCTTCCAACTTCTCTTCAGTTGCCATGGCCACATTTGTTAGTTTTCTTATCCTCTTAATCCTTGTCTAAGCCCTTGCCTTAATTACCATTTTTACCTAAACCTAGATTATTGATAGTGGACTGTAGATTCAAGGCCATACGCCCATCACCAATAACAAGGGGCTGAGAATCTTCATGTTGAGAACCCTCAAAGGGAGGATCCTCATCGTCATTTTGGTTAAGTAGGAATGAGGAATTGGTGAACTATTTTTCCTTCATAAACTTATAGTGTTTCTCCTGGTATTGATCTCTCCTATATTGTGTTTCAATGGGATGGTGGTCCTAGTAGTCATAATCATGCACAATGTACTCCTCTTGAAGATCCTAGATGTCCAACCTCCTAAAGGTTTGAAGTAGCATCCCAAGAATAGATCGATCGAGAGGCATTACAATGTTGCCTTCCATGTCTTGCCATCACAATTGTTCATCTTGATGCAAGATGAAGGTGAAGTCAAGCACATACTCATCTAGATAAGTATACATCACCTTACATTCTTGAGGAACTAGTGGTTTAGCATCATTGCGCTTGTGAGAAGAAGAAATTTTGCAATACAAATAAGATATCAATGTGCATATGTGATTATATTTATTGTGAGAATGATTTTGACCTTAGGGTTCTTCCAACAATGTTAATGATGTTCACTAAACCTAGATAGCACATGTTTCAACAAAAAAAAATCATTAGCAACAATGCCAATGCTGAGCAACAAAGTATCCCTACACTCAACTATATGAATCACTAAGCATTCACACCCAATCTGATCAAATTTTTTTGGATTCTATTTCTTCCAGTACACTAGCCTATAGCCCTAATAGTTGTTCGTTGTTTTTCTAATTACACTTGTGATGTACAAAGCTATGGTTAAGTGTAACTGAGGCATATGTTTTTTATTATTTTATGTTTTATGTTCATGGTGTCTTAAAAATGAAGTGATTTAATACCTAATTTAATATAACTCATTAATTAATCTCTAACTAATCCAACATAAGTATATGGTCTCACTTTTTGTACACATCTTGAACCCATGTATCTACTAGGATTACCAAGCACTATGCTATTGGGCGAATCAAGTAATAGTGTTGCTTAGATTACCAAGCGAATATGTGTTTACACTCAAAGTAGTTGTACTTATGTGTTTAATGTATTTAGCTTAATTAATTACTCAATTGAAATCTAATATAGCTTAATTAATTTCCACATCGATGAGGGCCTATTGATGTGACACTTTGATGCTTCATCAATATGGTTAAGTTGCTAAGTGAATAAAAGACCAAGATCTTATAGTTAAATATTGACATGTTTCTCTTTATTCAAGGGAGGCTATAACCTATTAAGTGAAGGATATGTTAGGTTTGCATTATGGTAAAAAACAATAATATAACATCGTAAAGTAATTATGATGTACAATTGGTAGATTTTATATTTGAGTGTGGTGTTGTAACCATAGTATTATCAGTATAATGAATATACAAAAAGTTGATTTGAGATCTTCTCATTCAGTGTCTTGCTATAACCATAGTATTCTTGGTATGATGAGTTTACAAAAGTTGATTTGAGAATTATTTATAAACTACTTGATTTAAAAATTTTAAGCATGTAGGTTACTCGAGATATGAATCTACTGTTTAAACAATAATGTTGGCAGCAACAGATTTTGATGTTTTAATTGAAAAGAAAAATTTTAATTGTACTATTAAAATAATGGATAAATGGAATGTATATTATGCATTCTTAAAAACAGATGTATAAGGTTTTGTAAATTATGGTAAATATTTACAATTTAAAACTATTTCTTTGTTATGTGTCTTTCTATGTTGCAGGATTGTATATATAAAAGACATTTGATTCCAAACATAGTGAGTATTGAATTGCATTGGTATTAGCACATAAATCTAAGGATGGTTTACATGGAATTCATGTTCTTATTATTGATCATGATGTTTTATGTTTACTATTATTAAAAAAAAAATGTTTGAAACTTATCATTATAAAGGTATAGTTATGTATTGATTTGTTAACCTTATAGTATCAAATTTCTTTTAAAAATATTTACCATTAATTTTTGTTTACCTATCAGTTATAATTTGTAGTGAGGGGACGAATGCTTTAGATGTATTGAAGAAAGAAGGAAATAGGTTGAATTTTGTAGTTACTGATGTGGATATAGTTTTTCAAGATGATTTCAATGTTATAAAAAATAAGTATACCTTTAATAGGTAAGTTCTTTGATATGTTGGAGGTTAAGTAATTTGATGTAGTTATTTGATATATTTTAATATTTTTACCTACTTAGTAATGTCTATTGCTAAAGATAAAGATACTATCAACAAATTAGTTATGCTTGAAGCATGTAATTACTTTCTAAAACCTATTCTCATAAAAGATGTGAAAAGTGTGTGGAAACATATAATCAAGATAAAAAATCACTAGAATTTTTTTTTTATTTGATGGAAATAAAGTGATAAAAAACAAGACAAAATATTAGACATAAAAGAGTGTAAAGGTAAAATCAAAAGTTCAAAAATAATTTTGTGTAGTGAAATGGAAGAGAGGTTTATTACAAGTGGGAAAATGCTTGAAATAAATGGTAACATGGTGTGTTTAGTTTATACATGTAGTTGTATTTTTTAAAATAAAGTAATATGTTTTCTTTATTTCATATTATCATTAGGTGAGACTTCAAAAGAAATGTACATGAAAGTAACAACAATTAGTTTACTTATGTAGATTCATAACATAATCTTCAAATAAAAAAATATGAAAAGAAAATTGTTATAAAAAGTACATGTTTGTATATAAATTTTCTAATTTTAACAAACATAATGGTTTCAAATTATGTAGAAATGTCACTTGCCATTGAAAGGATAAAAGAATTTTCATTCTGATTCTGCAAATGTTGATAGAAATAATATTTATTCTCAACAATTAAAATTATGAAATGAAAACTCTTTCAAGAAATCATGTTTAAGATATCATGGCAATATTGTTGTTAGTGCTACATCAAATAGTCATATAGGATATGATTTATCAAATAGAAATTTTGATCAAAGTTATTATTTTTATGGCCATGATGGAAATCAACATTTGCCAAATGCATATAAAAATAAGA
>MNCI01027002.1:0-42772 GCA_015680685.1 Gnetum montanum
CTACATAAAGGGAAAGCAAACCAATATGTCAAAGAAAGGTGCCAAAAGGATTTTAGACATATTAAAGATCATACATACATATATTTGTAATCCAAATATGGATGCGTATGGTCAAAAGTATTTCATTACCTTTATTGATGATTAGTCATGATATATGTACCTCTACTTGCTTCATAACAAGAGCAAAGCTTTAGATGTCTTTAAGGTGTTTAAGGCTAAAGTAGAGAAATAATGTGGTAAGCAAATAAAGTTAGTGAGATTTGATAGAGGTGGTGAATACTATGGTAGATATACTAATGATGGACAAGCACCTGGTCCATTTGCTAAGTTTCTTTGGTTCAACAAACTAGAATGGTGTGGTAGAAAGAAGAAACCAAACATTATTGAACATGGTGCGGAGTATGCTTAGTAGCTCCAAGCTTCCTAAGTCCTTGTGGATTGAAGCTCTTAAGACGATGGCATATATATTAAACCAAGTTGCAACCAAGACTATCTCAAAGACACCATTTGAATTATGGAAAGGTTGGAAACTGAGTTTGTGACATATATGCATTTGGAGATGCCTGTCTAAATTAAGAGTCTATAATACATAAGAAAATAAGCTAGACCCAAGGACCATAAGTGGGTATTTTGTTGGATATGTTGAATGGTCTAAGGGATACAGATTTTATTGCCCATCACATACTACTAGGTTTGTAGAATCAAGGAATGTCAAATTTCTTCAGAATGACTTAATTAGTGGAAGTAGTAGATCTTGGAACATTGTTCCTAAGATAGATCACACAAACGCTCAACCCACTATTTCAAATGATAGACTAATTATTGTGCATAATACACCTAGAACACAAATGTGTAATGAACAACAACCATTCATTGAAGTTCCACAATTTTCTGATCAAGAAGTAGTAGATCTAGTTGAACAATAGATACCATAACCTATTGAACATCATGATCCTCAAGAGAATGATGAACCAACATTAAGAAGATCTACTAGAGTAAGGCAATCAACGATTCCTAGTGACTATATGGTGTATCTATAGGAGTCTGACTACAACATAGGAGCTGAAAATGATCCCAAAACATTTTTACAAGCCATGAGTTGTAAGGAATCTAACTTGTGGTATGATGCCATGAAAGATGAGATGAACTTTACGTCATCTAATGGAGTCTGGGATCTTGTCATGTTTCTTGATGATGTAAAAGCCATTGGATGCAAATGGGTCTTCAAGACTAAGAAAGACTCATTGGGCAACATTGAAAGATATAAGACTAGACTTGTCATTAAAGGGTTCACTTAGAAGGATATAATACATTACAAGGAGACATTTTCTCCTACATCTAAGGACTCCCTTAATGTTATCATGGCATTGGTTGCCCATTTTGATCTTAAATTACATCAAATAGATGTAAAAATAGCATTCCTTAATGGTGATCTAGAGGAAGAGGTTGATATGAAACAACTTGAAGGATTTTCATCTAGTGATGGTGAGCAATTGGTATGCAAGCTTAAAAAATCCATATATGGATTGAAATAGGCCTCTCATCAATGATACTTAAAATTCCATGATATCATCACTTCATTTCGTTTTGAAGAAAACCTCATGGATCAATGTATATACTAGAAAGTCAGTGGGAGCAAAATCTTTTTCCTTGTTCTATATTTGGATGATATTCTTCTTGCAACCAATAATAGTGGATTTCTATATGAGATGAAACATTTTCTCTCTAAGAATTTCAACACGAAGGATCTGGGTAAGGCATCTTATGTCATTGGCATTTAGATCCATAGGGATATATCTAGATGTATTCTTGGACTACTGCAAGAAACTTATATCAATAAAGTTTTAGAGAGGTTTTAGATGAAAGATTATTCACCAAGTATAGCACCCATTGTGAAGGACAAAAGGTTCAATTTGAACCAATGCCTTAGGAATGATTTAGAGAAGAATTAGAGAACAACATTTTGTATGCTTTAGTTGTTGGAAGCCTTATGTATGCTCAGGTCTACACAAGACCTAACGTTGCATTCTCTATGGGAATGTTGGATAGATATCAAAGTAATCTAGGTATTGATCACTAAAGGCTGCAAAGAAAGTGATGAGGTACCTTCAAGGTACAAAATACTACATGCGTATGTATAAACGGATCGACTCCTTGGAGGTGACTGACTCCTATGATTCAGACTTTGTTGGCTGTGTTGATTCACGGAAATCCACATTTGGTTATGTTTTTATACTAGCTAGAGGGGCTATATCCTGGAGGAGTGGAAATTAAACCTTAATTGCTACTTCCACAATGGAGGTAGAGTTCATTTCTTGTTTTGAAGCTACTTCACATGGTGTATGGTTAAAGAGTTTCATAACAGGGCTTAGAATTTTGGATTCTATATCTAGGCCATTAAGAATGCTTTGTGACAATTCAGTTGTTGTCTTTATGGCTAAGAATAATAAGATTGGCAATCGAAGTAAACACATTGACATAAAGTACTTAGCCATAAGGGAACACATTAAGGAAAACAAAGTGATCATTGCTCATATAAGAACTAAATTAATGAGAGCTAATCCTTTGACAAAAGGAATACCACTGAAGTCATTTAAGGATGATGTAGTTTGGAGGGGACTTGTTTCCATAATGTAATTTGTTATACATACAACTTTATAGTCTTAATGAAACTCTTTTTTAGTTGTGCTATTTTCTCATATGGTTTGTGCATATAGTTATTAGAGAAAATTCACATATGGTAGGGATTTGAATGAACATTGGGTTTATTTATAAAGTTAAGTTACCTTATAAGGAATTATGTTTTGAGAGATAATACATTGTAATACATGGAAGATAATACTCACATTGAGAGGAACTATTGCTATGATTCATGTATTTATTTATTAAAATCTAGATTTTATTAAATATGGAGACCAAGTGGGAGATTATAATCCACATCAATGTGTTTACATGTTGTTGATAACATGCTTCCTCATTTTTGTGTTGGTGTTAAGGTGGCCTCCATATCTCATAATGCGGCATCCATATCCCATAATGTGGCCTCCATATTTGATAATGGATAACACGTTTTTGCATTGGCATTGGGGTGGTGTCCACATTTGGATGGGGTTTTGGTCCTCCTATTTTTCACATCAGCCTATAATGGGAAGATAAAACAAGTTCAAATCTTCACAAGCTACATTTAAAAAGAGCCATGTCTGCAAGTAGCTTTACACACCAAGGAAACTTGAAGATCCATTATTATGCTATAAGGAATTTTTCATAGCCCAGGAATTTGCAAGGTTTAATTATGTAATGCATATGATTAATCTTTTAATACTATCAAATGTGTTTCAATGAATTAGCTCTAATACTCCTGATTAAATCATAGCATTATATTACTATCATTCCTACTATTATTGTTGTTGTTGTTACTAGTTTCTCATGTAAGTGAATGTGAATCACTTGCTAGGATGTTTTGTTAAAGTGTTGTACCCTTCATTTGACTATTGCTAGAGCTCAGTCATAGACTTTATATTTTATGATTAAATGTTGAAATCCAATTACCCCAAGAAGTTTTTCTTTTATTAGCTATCATACCCTTACAAATGTTTAACAATGCATATTCATTTCTTTATGTACATTTATACTTTATTACGCATATTTAGTTATGTATCTTTTTATTTTATTATCATTTTATTGTGTACATGTGCTTATATAATACTCTATTCATGAAGCAAATATAGAACATAAACTTACCCAAACCATATCCCTTGTCACCTTGTATCATTAAACTAGGATTTAGAGTTCATTTTAAACTATAGTTAAATACTATAAAAAACAACTTTATTTAGGAAGTACCTTAGGATGACATGCAACCCAAAATTTGACCTTAACAACCTATTTAGAATGTTTGAAAACATAGATTTTGACCCTTAGTTCACTAGAATTAGAGTTACCATTTTCAAGATATTACATTTTCTAGTTTGTTAAAATATTGTAAAAGTTCAATAGTTGAACAGGGAAACTATGATAAGTAAAGCTCAGATAAGATTTCAGTGTATAATTTAGTAGAGTACTTCATGAGGATCCTATAGGTTCAAGTGAAATTTGATTTAGAGTTCCAGTGTACATGATAGAGAAGTTTAAATACAAAGGCATTAGTAGAAGGAGAAAAATTATAAATATACTTATAAAAATCATAAAAATTAAAATTTAAATAAAAGCCAAAATTAAACTTAAGTTGTAAAAGTCAACCACAACCATGCAAAGCATGTCACGCATTATATGCATACTACCCATATATGTATTATATCCATAACACATATGCATAAAATGTATAAGCATAACATGTGTTACGCATGTTGTACTTTTCTTGCAACTGCTCGTTCTTCTCCTGCCTCATCCACCACCTATTTTACATTGCTTGTTTTGCCATTTATTTTCATCAATTCTTGTTTTGCAAACTAGTGTTTCATCACGTTTCTTCAAAAAAAAATAAATTTGGTCTTTCTTCTTCTTTTTGAAGTCGATTTGAGCCTAGTTTCTATAGTTTTTCCCCCTATAAATATGCAATGGTCCTAGATACATTTTACCATGATTTGAAGAGGGGTTTATGGTACAACAGGGAAAGCAAGGTGAAAACCAATTGAGAGCATTAGGTGGGAAGTGAAGTTTATTTTCTTTTCTTTTCACACGCTACCCCATATTACTATGAATTTTCTATCTCTCTTCTCGGATTTCTTCGTCTTTGCTATTCTTATGCAATTTTCATTATTATATCGAGATTTTTCCAAATTTTTGTCATTTTGAGCTTATTATTGGTATTTTGAATGCATTTGGCCCTTTTTTATCTTATAGTGAATTTATGGAATTATGGGAACCTTGTCCAACTTGCCCTTTGGATATTTTATGAATATTTTGGTATTTCCAATGACAAGCATGATTTTGTGAGAATTTTGGCTCCCATGGATTTGGCTATTTTGGAAATCAGTTTGATTTTGGAATAAAATAATAAAAATTTTGAAGCAATAATTTTGTGAAATTTTAGCTTTTATGGGATTTGGTCATTTTGGAAATTTTTTGGATTTTTTGAATAAAATAATAGTATTTACATGACTATTTGTGCTTAGTTGGTGGTGGAAGCCGTGAATCTTTTAGATGCCCTCATCTACATGCAATAGTGGTGTGTTCTCTAGTGGGTCCCCACAAGAACAAGGGTTGCATAGATTTTCTACACTAGATTTTTATTCGTAAGTTCATGTGAGGTTATGGATTTAGCCAAGATCATGACACTGAGCAGTTGAGTCTAGTGATGTGTAGTGAGGCATAGTCAAGACCTATCCTTCCAATGATAGGTATGCCTCAGTTGTCAAGGATGTTAGTAGTGAGGCAATTGCCAAGACTTGACCATCAGTGACTTGTTTGGGATCATAAGGCTAATTTGATGATAGTAGTGAGGTTATTTCAAGAACTGTTGGTGAGTTCCTTTGGTAGTGAGGATGACCAAGACCTAGCTATTAAAATGCCTGTTTAAAATACACATTTTCTTTGAACTTTTCTAAACAAATTTTTGCTATCCTTGAATAATAAATGACTAGGTAATTAAAAATAGATATATATTTGCTTGGGATTATTAGATTTTATTTAGATTCCATGAAAATCTGTGACATTTTGACCTTGCAACCTTTCGCATATTTATTGGAAGCCTTTATCGAGTCATATCTTGAGACTTTTGGCCCATAAAATTTATGCTCCATGAAGAGGGAAATAAAATAGCCTTTCTTATTTCAATAAACAAGGAAGCCAAGAATAAACAAGGAAATGTCGAAAGGGGGAACATAGGACAAAAGATGAACCAGTTTCATACAAGATGGATCCTCTCAACTTGAAAAATATTTTATGTATATTTTGTATTTTTGTAAAATAGAAACATGTATACTTTTGGGCTACTTCAACCATGTATCTATTTGAGTGAATAAATAATAAATTATATTAGATATCAATTCTCTATCAGTGCCATTAGAATTGTAAGATTAACAAGAACATTTTTTTCAATTTGGCACATGCAATATGTTTGGGGAAATTTTCATATTGTTTATTTCACATTAATATTTTACTATTTAATTTAATAAACTTCAAACATTAATAACTTTATTTCTAGATGTCAATTTGAGATGAAACAAGTGTCATTTGGATTGTTATTTTGCATACTATTCTATGATGCACCTAATGGAATTTTTAGACATCTACCTTTTATGGCTACACAAAACTGTGATTTTCATTAGATAAATTCTATTTAATTATATGTGCAAATATTATAAAATGTTGTCATGTTATATTGTTTTACTATAATTATGCTTCTAATTGATAATTTTTAACTATCTACTGACTTCTTTTATTTAGCAAATCAATGTTAAATCAAAATCCTTCTAATAGTGGAACTCACTTTCAGATCATTCATGGAGTTCACACCTTTAGAGATTTGCAAAAAACTTCAAAGCTTATTACTCTAGCCCACTATTTTAAGTAATGGTGAATGATATCTCGAGAAGTCCATCAATTTTGGTAGAATAAAAAAGATGATGCAACTATGAAGATTGAGTAAGTAACAGTGCCATATTTAGTTGATGTAATTGTTAGGAAACTAAATGTACAAAATGTTAGAGTTAACATTACCCAAATCTCAACATAGTAGAATACAGATGTAAGAAACTTATGGTTATGAAGAGCATATGAGACCATCAAAAAAGAGTACTATGGATTATCCATGGTAAAAAAGATTTACTTTAAGATTGGGATGTATCATATTTTTCCAAGTAGAAAACTTTACATAATTTCCACCTATGTTGCTAGATGAAGTACTATATTAATGGTGAAATTCCAAGGTAACATAGCTTATCTATTGTTTCTAAAAATTCAAAGAAGGTTTAAAGAGAAAAAGATATGAAAAGCCATACTTTTATTTCATCATCTTATTAGAAAGTTATGCATGCAAGCAAGAATTTTGGACTACATAAATGATATTCTCCAAAAACTCCATAATACTTTGTATGTAGAATCTTTTTGATATTCCTAGTGATGTAGATAGGGCAAGTCATGTATATTTTTCTTATATTCCTAGTGAGATCACTACAATGCAGTTTGGATTAATATCTATCAAAGGAAAACTAGTCATGGAAAAAACAAGAATGAAACATGCAAAAAATGAAGTGTAAAGGCTACAAGAAGAATTTGCCACATTACAAGTTGAAAGAGAAGACCACGCACAATACATTGCATTAGATGAGTTGTAGTTTAGAAGTAATCAAGTTAAATAATTAATGACTAAGCAAAAATATATGGAGATGGATAAAGAGAGAGTAGTTTAGAATTCTTTAGTGGTAGAGGCTTAGATGTACATCCATGCCAGTGCTATCACTGCATGAGAATAAGAGAATAAGAAGATTATTGTAGAAAACTTGAGGTTGAAAGACATTGCAAAATAGAACATACTTAAGGAAATTATTCATCAATTGAGAAAGTAGCTTTCTAAATTTAACCTAGATATGAGACAACTTGCTTGTGAAAAAAAGACCTTATTAGTGGAAGAAGTACATGTAATCAAATAAAAATTAGCCATTGATATTAACGCATGGTAGAATGAGGTCAAGAAACATGAAAGGCTTAAAGAACACTTTATAGATGAAGTTGGAATGTAAAAATAAATTACTGAAAAAGAAATCTAGATGACCAAGGCTAAGATTAGTACCATTATGCAGTAGATACTTAACTAGCAACTCATATTAGATATTATTACCCTTATCCAATAAGCTGAGATGAAGAATAAATACCTATAGATAGAATATTTAATAGAGTACATGGGGTTACCAAATCTATGTTATGCTAACTTGGCCATGTTAATAATAGGTAGGCCAAGAATAGAACTAAAGTAGCAAATCTTCCATGTTAACGTGGAAGATAAACAACTAAAACCCCATATTGTAAATTATGAACTTCAAGTAGTAAAATGAAGTTATCAAGACTAAAAGGTTGTTTTAGCAAATTTGACCAAAAGACTAACTAATTATCAAAAATTACAAAATATGATTAAATCCTTTGAAGTAGAAAGAACATAGTTTGCAACATGGCATGTCAAAGTTAATAAAATGTTCCCATAACTACCATGCCCTTGGAAAGTATTAACACCTATGAATATCGTTGAGTTAGCATGGATAATGCATGATCCCAAGACTAAAGAAGAAAAGTTGAGAGCATTATTAAATAGGTATCAATTTAAGACGCTCGATGACAAAGGAAAAAATCCAATGGTGAAGCCACCACCACTCAGAACTTGAAGAAACTACATCAAGCTCTATTTTATTCTATCCACTATTATTTTGTTCTATGTCTGTCATGTGTCAATCATACGTTGCATGATAATTTTGTAACACCACTCAAGCAAAGATGCAACATTCATAGTAGAGTTAGTCATGTATATATGACATGATGTCAAGTCCATGTAATCCCATAGGTCATAATGAACTCTATCCTCCTTTTGGTTGAACTCGAGGATGAGTTTTTAATTAGTCATTGGGGCATGATGAAACACCTTTTATCAAGGACTATGATATCATAGCCTAATATACGACACCATAGATACAATATAATGGGCCATGATCATGCTTATAAATATAGGTTCACCATCATGTCGAAGAGATATTTTTGGCTAAGACTTAGGAAAATTCTTGAAATTTTTTGTTGTAAAGTTAAAGTTACTTGTGAATGCTTATAGTGTGATGATTGATAGTTATACAGTATCTTTGTTTGAGTGGATTATTCCTAGATACAATTCATGAATGACAATAAAGATCAAGATTGTTCTTCATCATTACAGCATCTCACATAGAGTATATTTACTTTTTAATGGCTTTTATTTTTACTATGTCATCTACATTTTTTAGGTCTTTTGATATTACAATGTTCATTAATAAGATGGAATAAGGAGGATTGGTGTTGAGCGTAAAATGTAATTGTTTGGTAACTTAATAGTAACTCTTCTTGATTCTTTTAGTAATAAAGTTACTTGGTAATCTTAGTAACTATTACATGAGCCCAAAACATGTATAGTAAACAAGGAATAGATACTTATTGCCAATAGGCTAGAATAGTTTTATATTTCTATTACACTTAGAGATAGAATATATAATCATTTCTATTATGTTTACCTTTAACATTAGACCTAAACAACATCATTTTATCATATGCCTCACTAAGAGTTAAATTTTATACGTTCTACACTTCACTAACTCTAACTGAGAAGACAATGAACATGAACTTCTTATCAACTTATTAGTATACTTAGATTATTCATCCACAAATTACAACCTAGTTGTGTGTAAATGCTTATGACCTATATAGTTAAGTGTTAAAATACTCTACCACTCATCAATGGTAGAGATACTATTACCCCTTTTTTGGTTACTATCTACCATTTACTATTTTTTTATCCCACTAATGCACAATGTTTGAGGGATTAACAACTATAGCAGTTTTACAAATCTACGAAGGGGGAGTAGTATAATGATTCCCCATTCTATATGTAGCAAAATGATAGTGGAGAACCCTTCTCTAGGGGTTTTCCATACAAAGAGACTTCTCTCTTTGACTTCAGTGAAGGAGGTGAAAACTAGAACTTACAGTCCATGATACATAATCCTAGTATTAGCAAGAATAGATCCCATGACAAAGAGGGATCCAATGAGGAGAGTCATGGCAAGGATGCAAGCAAGTAGTATGATCACGATCATGGTCATGACCATCGAAGAGGGGGTGGTAGGCACCATGATGGTGCTACTCCTTCTTCCTCTTCATCTTCGTCGTCATCTTCTTTCTCTTTTGGCTATGAACATAACTACAATGAATGTGATTGTGATGGAGGTGACTAACAAGATCGAGATGATTGTAGGGACCATCGGGCAAGTTAAGATCCAAGGCACAAGTATTCAAGAGAGGCCTGTCACTACAAATGAAGGGGTAGTAGAGGGCATCGTAGGAACTAATGTCATGGCTATAATGAAAGTTTTCTCATCACTCGAAGCATGCTAAACATTACAAAGGCAGTGAGAATTCTTATAAGGCACATGAAAGATAGCAAGATTAAGTGATTGGATATGAGCAAAATCCCTAATTTTGAGGGGGGATATAACTCCAATCCACAAAATCATCTTCAGGCTTTTAATGATGCCTGTGCCTTACAAAACATAGAAAATGACTAGCAAAAGCTTAAGTTGTTTCCTAGGACACTCATCAAAGAAGAAGAAAGCTAGTTCTAGTCCTTGGAGCTAGAATCAATTCATAAATGGAGTATGATGCTTAAACTATTCAACAAAAAGTATTAAATGTACTCCTAAGTGTCCAATTTGAGAAGGTAGATCTAAGGATGGAAGCAAAAAACACATGAGTCCTTGGATGTTGCCATGGGCAGATATTATATCTTATTACATCGATGCTCTAGCCATGGTTACTCTCAACAAGAATAACTTTGCCACATCATAAATGGGCTTCACTCTAAAATAAGAAGAACTCTTGGGATCTATGCCCAAGTAAGACTATTAGAGTTAAGAGCCCATTAGATGCAAAGGCTAATCAGGTAGGCAGCAAGAAAATAAGGAGAGTTGAGGAACTAGAAAAGTGATGAGGAATAAAATAGGGATCCTTTCATTTTTAAGAGGGGGATATGATTTTGTGATAGTGAAGAGGAATCTCACTTAATGAGGTGGTAAACTAGAAAACCTTGATGATTCAAAAATTTACCTCTAAAATTTTAGCTAAGGTACACCAGTTATGGGACTCTATGGATAGTAGATTTTTTGCTATTCTAAAAATTGTTGAAGAGTCCAAAGAACAAAGTAGTGATCATGATTGCAAGAGGTAAAAGAAAGCTAAACATGCCAATTAAAAGGATAAGGCACGATTATTGCAGTAGAGGAAGTTGTAGAAACTAAATTAAATGATGATGGTGGGTGTGAGAACTACCAATATGAACATCCTAAGGGATGTTGCCCTATTGTGTCATACTTATAGGAGTCTAGGGTGTATGCTCTAAATCCACAACTAGCAAAACGTCAAACAACTAGTAGATTACCTTATCCTCAAGGTAATCCTAGGCAGTTCCATTAGCAACAACAATATTATCCAGGTGGAACTCCACCATAATTGTACGAGCATTATCAATAATGGCAATAGTCACAATCATGGAGGATGCTTCCACCACCAAGGTAGCAATACCCTTACAGAAAACCAGATTAATATGGGTATTATGTTTAGCAACCCCTACTTCCATGTGACTCTTCTAGTCATGTTTCTCCTTTCCAACATCGCTACAATCCTCCCGAATACTATAGAACTCATTCTCCACATTCCAGTAGAGATACCAAATTTGATCCTTATCCTCCTTTTGCTCTCACACCTGTTCTTCCATCCTCAATGCAACTACTACTTACTCCATCCATGCAAGGTAAACTTCTAGCCCAACCACAACAATGTAATCCTACCAAGGTTGTCAATCTTACACTAGCTAATCAACTGAGTGGTTTGAAACCTCATGCTTGTAAAACACCATTTTTTCGATCCAATAGCCCTACTAAGCCCTTACCAACTTAGGTAGTTGGTTACATTGCTCCTACCTCATCCTCCACAAACCATTCCAATAGGAATCCTTAAAACCAAATACTATCCAAAATCCATACTGTTATGCTCACTCATGTCATATCTAGGAAACTAGCTAATCTAAGTCCCCTTATCTATTTATAGATTTTTTGGAATGAACCATGTAGCTCTTCTTGATTTAGATTCTGATGTTAACTTGATTTCTCATGAGATGTATACTACCTAGAACCTACCACCTCTCGAGTAATATTTGATTAGAATTGGTAGACCAATCGATTACTTTTCTATTGGGATTGGTAGAAGACACTGTGAGCACTATTTATGGGCTGTTTTATCTTGTAGATTTCATAGTAATCAGGGTTGAGAACTGTAAGGGAGACTTCCCAATCATTATGGGAAGGGCATGACTAAGCACTGTTGATGCAAGAATGGGCATAAGAGATCTTTTTCTAGAAATATCTAAGAAAAATGCATTTGGAAAGATTTAGAAGAAGTAAGTTCCATATGTTTTGTATAGTGATATATGTGTAATTGCATGTAGAAACTTTGGTTTGTGAAATGAGCATCTATTTTCACATGTAGGTAGTGTGCACATGAAGAAGATATTCAAAGGTCCTTGTACACAGCAACCATAAAATAAGAGGGCACCCAATGGCTAACTACTGATGTTGAAAGTAGCACAATGTGCATGGAACCTACTGAGATCTTGACATGTGCTTATGTCGTAAGCATGGATGAACTAAAGCAAGTTTATCACCAACTCTCTAATGATGAAAATGATGATACCAATTAGGGAGAGTTGGAGATCCTTGAGAATTTCAAACCGATAGAGTTGAAAACTCTACCTACTGGCTTAAAATAGGCATTCTTGAAAAATGGCAAGTCAATCATACTTAATGCTAAATTTTCTTTCAAGAAAAAAGAAAAACTATTGAACATGATCAATAAATGGTCAATAGCTATTGCTTGGTCATATCTTAAACTCACTGGAATTGATCCATGGATATGCCATCACCACATTCATATTGATCCATCCATGAAGCAAAGGAGGCAACCACAATACGGTTAAACCCGAAATTGAAGCATCAAAGAGGAAATTGAGCAACTCCTCAATGCAAGGTTCATCTATCCCATTGTGAATAATAAGTGGGTTAGTCCACTTGTGATAGTACCAAATAGAGGTGGCAAATGATGGGTTTGTATTAACTTCATACTATTAAACCTGGTAACATTCAAAGATCATTTTTCAATGCGATTCATTAATCAAGTGTTGGACATCATATCTAGGCATTGTTATTGCAATTTTTTGGATGGTTATAGTGGCTATAACCAAATCCAGATTGCATTGGAAGACTAGGAAAAAACAACATTCACAAGTCCCTAGGGAACCTTTGCATATCGCAAGATGCCTTTTAGTCTGTGTAATGATCCTACACTTTCCATCGCTACCAATATCGCAAGAATCATCTCATGGTCTAAGAAGGCATGGTACTGGGGCACAAAATTTCTCAAGCAGGGATTGAGGTGGATTTTAAAAAAATAAAAATCATCCAAGGAATAACTCGTCAACTAGTAATTGTTAAAGATGTTTGGTCATTCCTTGGACACATTGGCTACTATTGACAATTCATAGAAAATTTCTCCAAGATTGCGAAGCCGTTGGTTGAGCTAACAAAGAAAGATGCTTCATTCATCTAGACTAAGGAATGTAAAAAGACATTCTAGAGCTTCAAGGAGAAGCTTGTAGTGGCTCTAATTCTACGAGCACCTGATTGATCTAGATCATTTTATATCATGAAAAATGCATGAAATTATGCCTTGGGAGTCATACTTACATAGTTGGATGATAAGAAACATCCATTTTACATTCACAACACAAGTCTAGGCATTGTGGATGCACAGTTGAATTACACCACAACAAAGAAAGAACTAATGGTGATGGTGTATGCTTTGAAGAAGTTTAGGTACTATGTGCTTGGATATAAAGTGCTTGTGCACATTGATCGTAGTACCATTTGCTTCCTTGTGAATAAGTTAGTGGTGACCCCCTGTGTCATACAATCGTTGGTGATCTTACAAGAATTCAATCTTACAATGGTAGACCAAAAGGGAACTAGGAATGTGATCGTCGACCATCTCTCTCGGTTATGATGAAATAACAAAGAGGAAGAGAGCCCACTCTCTAATCAATTTTTGATGACCTTCTCTTTGTTGGTGTAATAAATGAACAAGTACCCATAAAACCAAAATGGTATGATGACATCCTCACTTATCTTCTTACTCAAGAGATGCCATAAGATTTTGACTATAGGAAGAAACAACAATTTTGTTATTAGGCCAAATGCTTCATGAAAATCAATGGATACCTTTACACAGTGTTTGTTGATTGCTTGGTTCATTGATGTGTTCCTGATGTAGATCAATTACGTGTTCTATCGGATGCTCAAAAATGCCCTTGCGAAGGCCACTATGGAGGGAGATGCATGACTATAAAAATATTGACGGTAGGATACTACTGGCCCACAATCTTTAGGGATGCTCACTAGTTTGTCTGATCTTGTGAACATTGTCAATGAGATGGTGGGATGACCACACAAATGGAGGATTCTCAATAGTGGATTCAACCATTGGAATCCTTTGACATATGGGGCATAGATTTCATGGGTCCCATCACACCCATGTTCAATGGAAAGGCATATATAATCATTGCCATTGATTACTATAAAAATGGGTAAAAGCAACTATCATTATTGACTATACACATCCATTGCTATGTGGTTTGTACAACAAAATGTTGTGAACAGGTTTGGGGTGTCACGTGCACTAATTTCTAATAATGGAACTCATTTTATAGGTGCTACTTTTCATAAAATTATGTAACACTTAGGGGTTAAACTTAAATTAATAACACCCCACCACCCCCAAGCCAACAATCAATCTAAGATTATCAATAGGGAGATCATGAAGATCCTAATGAGAACCATTAGCAAATATAGAAGAGATTGGAGCATAAAATTAAATGATGCCCTTTAGGCCTACTTCTCAACATGGAAACTCCCTATAAGCTACTCTCCCTATGAGCTAATGTACAGAAAATTATGAACTATACCTATTTAATATGAGCTTTATACACTTTCAATAGCCTATGACTTAGACCTTGATCTTATCCTAACATAAAAAGAAAGATTAATCAACTTGAATATGCTAGATGAAAATTGATTAGTGGCCTTGTCCTTGAATAAAGTATATAAGGCATTGAACAAACAATGACATGACTTAAGAATCGAAAGGATCAAACTTCAACCTAGAGATAAGGTCTTCTACTAGAACCCCACACATATTCCTCAAAAAAAAATATTTCAAACATTGTGGAAAGGGCCTTATATAATTGATGAAACCTTTCCTTCTAGGCCCATAATTATATACAAACCTAAAATTCCAAAAAAGTGGCAGTTGGTCAACATCCAACAAGGAAAGCCTTTCCATGAGCCTAAGCAAGCTAGTACAATAAATACCTTAATGATTGGGTAATCATGCCCAATTTTTGTATCTCCTCTTTTCAACTTAGTCATGAGGGAGATGGTCATCTATGCTAATCATATATGTGGCTCAATTTTTCTTTTTTCTTTTTACACATCTTTTTTATTTTTTACAAATTTTTTATTTTATACCTTTTTGATTTTAAAAACTTTTTCCTATTTTACACAAATTTTTTTACACCATCATTAGTACATTTAAATATTTCTTGAATATTTTAGACTTTCTTATATATTTTACCTTATTTTATTATTTTAGTGTGATTTTCTAATTTCTATTAATAAATGTGCTTTGTGCCAATAAGATATAGTGGTGTTGTAGTTATTGCTAATGGTGGTTTACACTTAATGTTTATGTTTTCTAATTTCTAGTTTCTATTTTTGACTTTCTGTACTAACGACGGAGACATGATTTTTTTTCATGGAATAGGCAATGAGTCCACGACATCCACCCATCCATAAAAATATCTAGTTTTTCTCCTTTGGGAATATCAAGTCCCTTTCCTTAAATAAACCTTTAATAAATTTATGACCCTGGTGGTTTCTAGAATTAGGAAGGTTTGCATAGGGTGTGACTTCAAGGGGCCTTATACTCTTTGTACTCTTCTACTTACTTGGGTGCATGAGTGCTTTCATGGATTTCTTACTATTCCATGTCAACCATAAATAGGAAGCTAAATAAGTCTTTGCATGGTATGGTTCCCATCCAAAAAATTCCAAAAAAGACAAACAAACAAACAAAAAAGAAAATAAAAAAAATAAGAACAACATGATGGGAACTCAAAGCACACTCCTTAGATAAATAAACAGGCTACAAACACTGGTTATGGGACTAGAAAGACATGTTACCTATGCCTGAAGTTCCCCTCTAATGAAGGCCCTCTCTCACTTCTTACTTATCTTTTCTTCTCTTTAAGAAATGACAATTATTTTGTGGAAGCACTCTTCTGTCTCAAGGGGGTAGATCAGTCTTGGAGTGGTGATGCGAAGTCACTAAAAGTAACTGGTTTTAGTCTAGACTAAGGATAGATCTTCTTAGGTCATTTAATCAAAAATCCACAAAGGGACTGTTTATGACCTCAATTTGGAACTTCATTCCACCTTCCCCATCATTCATCCATGTTATCCATAACTCACCTTACTACCAGTGTCCATGTTCTTGTTTGGTGTCTTTTCCTAATGTACTTGAATTCTTTGGTAGAATCTTCTAGGTTTTGATCCTTAACTTTCATAAACCATTAATCACCTATGGAGCCCACAGACTCCTTAGGTTAAGGTTATGCAAGGGCAAATAGGGCATGTGCTTGCTATGGAGAGGACCTAGTTGCATATCTCTTGGTTGGGTTCATTAAGCACCTTATCCTTAGGCATTATTGTAATTAAAATCTTTTGTGCACCCATCTTCTGCATCCAATTGTGTGCTCCTTTAAGTATTTTTTCCAATTCACACATTCTCTATCAAATGTTTAAGTTTTTAAGCTTCTAAAGATCCTCTTCAATGATTTCATCATATTCTTAGCTTTTCTCGGATACCATGGATCCCAAATTCATTCAAAAATTCCTTGTATTTTTTGAAATATTCATGTTTGAAAATTTTGTTTACATACCTGTAAATAAGACCCCATTAATAGAGCCCATGCATATACAAGGCCCCGTATATGCAGCCCTATCAACATAGCACAAAACTACTATATATATGTGCAACACCCCCTCCCCCCTAAAGAAATTTTCACATTTGCTCATAAATGCCCAAAGAGTTTTTGCAATTTTTAGAGCTTAAAACCTTTTAGAGCCCATAACTTCCTAACTATTTGTCCAAATCACTCTGTTCTTTGACCCTATAGCTCTTGAAGGTAAGCTCTTAGTTAGGGATGCATAAATGTGCCATTTTTGATAGAAAATTTTTCAACATTTTCTAACTCTCACAAAGGTTTGACTAAGGAATCATTATTAAAACACCTAATCACGAGAGTTAAACCTTTAAAATGAGCTCTAGTAATAGTTACAATAAAAAATTTAATTTAATTAATTAATTAAATAATCAATCTATGATGGTCCAATCATAGCCAAGTGTAACTAATTAACAAGATAATGTATCCAAAAATTTTAAGTTATACATTATATCTACTAATCCATGAATGTGTTGTGATTGTAGATGGCACCAAAAGGCAAACACACACAAGAAGGAGAATCGTCTCAACCAATGGAAAAATGGTTAAGAATAAGAAGGGGCCAAGAATTGGCCTAAGAAGAGTCGATTGCAACCCATGCCACAAGACCTCTTTGAGAAGAAGTTGAAGTGGAGTCTATTCATCAGATTCTAGAACAAGTGGTAATAATAGAACATTCCCACCAAGATGAGGGCACTAGCTCAACAAGTGAACCTTGAGGTAACCTTGATGGAAGCTTGCCTAAATCAAATTAGATCAAGGGATGTCCAGAAGATAGTGCTCTTAGAGTTGAACTTTTGCTCTTTCCATGAGAAAGCACCTAAAGAATTACAAGACCAACTAAAGGCCTCTCCCATGTGGACAATTATCACTTCTAACATGGAATGGTATATGGAAGAGATGTTCCTATTTTGGAACCATATGTAGGTTAGTTCAATGGCCAAGATCAAGGATATTTCAGTGTCCTACTTGGTGCAAGCCATTACAGAGGCACTTGGGTTGCTTGAAACTAGGGCAAATATTGCTGATATTCTGATGTAGATGGACCCTAGCATCAAAAAGGAATGGGCTCAATGGTGCTATGGTGTAAACTGCAAGGAATACAATGCACTCACACCAGCAGAAAGAATCCATTACAAGATTGTGACATTTCACCTAAATCCATTACAAGAATCCTTGCAAGATCACTGCCTTTTCTACCTGTGTGTGCTACTTTGAGTGGAAGATTTCCCATCAACCTTTCATAGCTAATCTATTTGGACATAGAGAAGTGATTCAAGGAGAATGAACATGGAAGGAAGGCATGGCACATTCCATGCCTCATCAAAAAACTATGTCGAAGGGGAAGAATAGTCTACTACACTAATGATGCTATCTGACACACTTTGACTACTAATTGGATGGAAATGGTGAAGGAAAAAACTCCTACAATAATGATTCAAGAATAGGAGAAAAAACCAACATCTCCACCTACCACTTAGAAAATAGTCTTGGATGTCAATGCAACATCCCAACAGTTGTGTGAGTATTGATAATGGCTTTTGAGTGAGCAAGAGCAATAGGTAGGCCCAAGTGGTGGACATCCATTTGTGTACTAGCCTACGATGAGTCACTTGAATGAGATGGCCCAAATAGTCATCTTGATAGGGGGAGGTGGATCCATTTTCTTTGTCCAATAAATGTAATTGTTCATAAGGTTGAATCTTAGTGCTAAAGACGTAACAGTATCTCTCTTAGAACAACAATAACTCCTAGAGATTTCTGAGAATGCTGTGACCTTTTCAATGTGCTTGGAGGAGGGCAAGGGGATAAAAGTTTGGTGATGTAGCACTAGGAGGAAGAATAGAAAATAAGGTGGTTTCTAATAGAATTTTCAAAATACTCATTGTTCTTGTGGCATCGATACCAAACGTCACTACAATTAAAGATGTGCAAACATTTGCAAGGACCATAAATGATTGATTAAGTGTAGCATAGCATGAACAACTACTAGACCAACTAGTAGGAATTGGGCAACCACTTCTGAATATCTTTGACCCTCTAGATAATATAACTACAACCTAGTCAGAGTTACTAGAGGTAAGGAGCAAGAAGATTATATTGTAAGGGTAACTCAAAATAGCTAAGGAGCTAAATGAATGCTTGATCACAGAAGTTGCTAAATTGAGAGCCCAAATTGTTGACCTTACAAAGTTCAACCCAACATTGACAAGAGATGAAGCTCTTGAACAGATTCACACTAGGTTGAAAGGGGTTAATGATGCGATGGAGATGATGATGTTCTATCGATTCTTGGCAGAGGCCACCTAGCATAAAATTCAAAAGGCCTTGGATCTGACCTATTGGGAGAGTATGCAACTAACCATAGAAAACCATTACTTATGAAATGTTGATGCACATAAACAATAGTTGATTAATTTTATCCATCAATAGAATTAGCAACTAGCTAGAGAAAACATAGAGTTAAGGATATTAATAGCTGAGAACATAAACCTCTCCATGGAGGAGGTCTATGCCTTTCGCCAAAAGATTGCAATAGAGATAGCCACCTAGAAACCGAAGGCTCTAAAATTTGAGAGAGTCAAAGATCACTATAGAGACCAAGTTGGCCTATAAAGGGAAATAAATGAGAAACATTTCCAAGTGGAAAAGGGAAAGGTGAATGAGACCCTCCAACAATTCCAACAAGGACATGAATTAAGGTAGTCCATCATTGATGTGATTAATCAATACAATAAAGAAGAAATTCACTTGAAGGAGTTGCAAATAGAGGAGATGACTAAATATATTTAGCTTACCAATCTTTAATATGAAAACTTGGCTATCTTGATTGTTGGACTATCATGGTTAGAATTGGAAAAGCAGGTGGCCAACTCATACTTATTGTATGAGGTCAAGTTTAAGCACCATAAGGACACCAAGTAAAAGCTTGAATAAAAAAATGTTGAACTTGAGGTTCTCAAGGGCAAATATACTAATAATAGATCCATTTTCAAGAGCCTAGCTAAGAGAATGAATGATTACCAAGAGCTACAAAATGCAGTTAGGCCATTCGATGTCAAACATAAACAATTTGCTTCTCGGTTCATCAATTTCAAGGAATTGTTCCTAGTAATGCTCCTTCCATGGAATATCCCCATTCCAGCCCACATTGGTGATGCCAAATGGACTATGAATGATCCTCAGAGCAAGGACAAGAAGATGAAGGCATTACTAGATGCCTTTCGCCTTCCACTGGAGGTAATAGCCAAAGTAGGATAGCCATAATTACTTCAACCATAGTGTGTGCTTGAAGCTAGTGAAGGTCCTTTGGAACCTCAAGAACCTCCAACACTTGGGATTGTTTGATCTTATCAACCATCTCGATGCAATCAAAGGATGTGCTGTCTAGTTTGAGTAGTCATGTTATGGTGTTCAATTTTGTGTCATGAACACCACAAATTTTGTAATGATGTTGATTTGTACACTTAGGCACTCAGTTTTGTTATGTCAGTTTGTTGTGTTAAATTCCTTTATTTAAGGTTATTGTGGCCAACCTCATCCATGCTATCATATGGTGCGATGATTAACAAAACTATCTTGTATAATCATATATTATTTCACCAAGAAATGTTGACATGTAGGAAGGTGAACTAACATGTGGCAAGATGAACTAATGTGTAGGGAGGTGGACCGATGTGTGGGAAGGTGAATCAAAGTGTGGGGAGGAAAAAGATGACGAAGGGTGGGAGGAGGACCTCCTTAACAAATCAAGCTCTCTTCCTAAATAGCTGCATCTCTCTCCATTGAGGTGCATGTAGATGAGCAAGGGGGTCTCTAAGGGTTGAGAAACCAAGTACGGTAGTTTTTTTCTCTCTTCTCCTATTTTTCTTGGGGTGACAGTAATGCAGTTGATGCATGCATATGGTGGGTGTAGCAGGTAGGTTCTATAGTCCTATTTCTTTATTCTTGGCAATAGACCAATGATAGTTAGCACCAGTAGAGCTACATGGATGATAGTTAACAATCTCAATAGGAAATCAAGAGGTGGTGGCTTTTTTCCCTTTTCACAGTAGATTCGATGATGGTGGTAGACATAGGACTAGGGATAGCAACACGTCTTCTAACACATGATAATGGGATCTGGTGGCTTATTCTCTCTCTCTCTCTCTCTCTCTCTTTGTTGTGGTGTTGCAGTAGTTTATCGCAACAATTACAAGCATGGGCTCTACAATTTTGTTCTATTTTTGGTGGGTGGTGCATTCATAGTAGGGTTCTCCAAATAGGGACAAATTTTCCTTTCTTGTGCTAGTGATGGGACATGTTCTATCTATGCATTAGAGATGCATCAACGGGTCCCTTCATCTAGCCTCTTCTCTCTCTTCTTCCTCTAGCGACTACAAGTAGTGTTGGCTACAACAGTATTCACAATGAATTGGCCACGAATGATGATAATAGTTAGGAAGTAGGGAAAATTTATTTTGGTTACCTTTTCTATTCTTAAATTTGAGACACTCATTCCAATTAAAATTTCCATGTTTTTTTACTATTTTTGAGATGTCATGTAGCTTACTCTAATTGAGACTATTATTGGGTTTTCGTACCCTTATAGGAGGTGCCCTAGGTAATAGTCTCCTCAAACGAGTTTTTCCCTAACAGTTGTGTGACCAAAATTTATGCATCATCCCCTTTTTGGCACTAGAATGAGGGCCTTCCTCCTACCTTTTGTTTTTTAGCTCTTCTTGCCATTTTCTTGTGGCTATTTCATTTTTCGATCCTCTCTTGGAACTTGTTGAATGTTTTTAAAAAACCTTTGTCTTTAGATGCTTTATTTTTTTCCTTTCTTTTATGCTTCCCATTTTCTAAAAATTTTTGTTACTAGAACCATTTTTTTATAATCCTTGGTTCTGAGTTCCATTTTCCAATTTCTGATTTTGGCAGTCCTCACCTAAGTCCTAACTTGGATGAAGTGGTTTTATTATTCAATTTTAATTTTTTTTTTTGAATTTTTTCTCATTTTATTATTTTCTTTTTAAGAATTTGTGGTTTTTGTTGCTCCTTGCACTTGCATGTAATTTGTTGTTTGGGGGCTATGTGCTATGGGCAACCTTGTCCATGTTATCTCATGGGCCATGATCAACAAAAATATCTTGTAAAATCATATACAGTTTCACCAAGCAATGTTGACATGCAAGAAGGTGAACTGATGTGTGGGAAGGTGAATTGATGTGCAGGGAGGTGGACTAACATGCAGAAAGGTGAACTGGTGTTCCGGGAGGTGGACTAATGTGTGAGGAGGTCAAACATCACTAGCAAGTAGCTATAAAGCAAAGAATGAAGAAGACAAAGGGGGGGGAGGAGGGCCTCCTTAACAAATCAAGCTCTCTTCTTGAACAATTGTGTCTCTCTCCATTAAGGTACATGTAGATAGGCAAGGGGGTCTCTAGGGGTTGAGAAACTAGTAGACAATAGTTTTTATTCTCTCTTCTCTTGTTTTTCTTGGGGTTAAAATGATGCAGCTAACCCACCTGGATGGCGGGCATGGCAGGCAGGTTCTACAATCCTATTTCTTTATTCTTGGCAATAGACCAATGACAATAAACATTGATAGAGCTGCATGGATGATGGTCAACAATCTTAGTAGGAAACCAAGAGGTGGTAGTTTTCTTTTCCCTTTTCATGGTAGATCCCATGACAGTAGTAGACATAGGATTGGAGATAACAACACATCTACTAGCATGTGATAGTAGGATCTAGCGACTTGTTCTCTCTCTCTCTCTCTCTCTCTGTTNCTCTCTCTCTCTCTCTCTCTCTGTTGTGGTGCTCCAATTGTTGATAGTAGTAGTTGCAAGTGCAAGTTCTATAGTTCTGTTCTATTTTGGGTGGGTGGTGCATCCGCAGTAGGGTTCTCCAAATAGGAAAAAATTTTCCTTTCTCATGCTGGCTATAGGGCACATTTTGTCTATGCATCAACATGCACTTTCATCTAGCATGTTCTCTCTCTCTCCCTCCTCTGGTAACTATCTGTAACTGACTAACTGAGAACGGTAGCAGTAGTCAAGAAGTAGGGAAAGATTATTTTGGTTACCTTTTGTATTCTTAAATTTGAGACACTCATTCCAATTAAATTTTTTTTATTTTTACTATTTTCAAAAGGCCACGTAGCCTGCTCTAGCTGAGACTATTCCTAGGTTTCTGTACCCATACAGGAGGCACACTAAGCAATAGTCCCCTTAAACAAGTTTTTCCCAAGTGTTGTGTGACCAAAATTTATGCATCAACAAAGGTATCATAGCTACTAAAGATAGATGATATATAATAGATGCATCCATCTTATAATAATGAGAATTGATATCTCATGCCATTAACTTGTTAAGTCTAATCAAAGAAAGTAGTGTGTTTGATAAGCAAAAAAGATCCAGAAAAATAGTGGACATGAAAAACATTAACTTTATAGCATTCAAGGATAGCCTAAATTACTAGTGCTTATTAGTTGCCAATATATGTATAAACCCATGTTTTAAAAGGATTAAAAAAATTTATTGATCTTTAGTAGATGATTATTAGGCCTACAAAATACAAAAGATATTAATGTATTTACATGAAATGGTGAGATTGAAGAGTTGACATTAAAATAGCCATTTCCATTCCTATAATTAACTTACATTAAATTTGGGAATTCTTGGAATCTTTGAGCTTTATTATTATGTGGTCCCCTAACCTACTAGTTTTATCTAATTCTATTTTGATTTAGTTAGAAATTTAGGTCTTTATAAATATATATAGATAAAGTTTTAGGATAGTAAACAATTTTCTCAGAAAACTATAGCCACTTTTTTATTTAACATAAACAAATAAACGATGCCATGTTTGGAAAAACCCCAAAGACGGGTAACAAGTAGCATTTATGTTGTAGTTTACTAGTTTCTTGAGTATTTATTTGACCCTGAATTCATATTTGTGTGTGACAAAATAAGGGACATTTAAACACCATTTGTCCTAGTGTTTTTATGTTAGAATTATTTATCTTTAGGTAACTTCTAGTTTGATGAGGTTCTAGACATTATCAAAAACATATCGAAAACCTTGTTAAAGTTTATTTTTCTTTACATAAATCATCTTAGGTCTCTAGATGGGATAAAGCATTTCCTATTACATTTAAGTTGTGTGTTACCTTCCATGAATGACTTTTACACTAGTATATCTTTGTCCACCCTTGCACGGCAGCCTTGCATAGCTATCCATTTTCATTTTGTTTTATGTAATATCTTTACCTATGGGTTTTGTTCTAGTTTTAATTTAATTATATGTGTTAAGGTAACTATTACTTCCAAAAATACAAAAGAATAAACAAACATAATGCATTAACCTAAAATGTTGAGATTGAAGGGTTGAAATTAAAATGGTAGTTTCTATTCTTATAATTAACTTACTTTGAAGTTTTGAATCCTCATAATCTTTGAGATGTTTTATTGTGTGATCATCTAGTTTACTTGTTATATCTAATTCCATTTTGATTTACTTGGCAATTTTACTTACACCATATTAAATCTAATAAACTAAATGTAAACGCTTACTATCTCTCAGGTGCTATTCCATCAAGTATTAGAATGGGCTAGCAAGCTTTGCTTAAGTTCTCATCATCTTAGAATTACTAGTGGAAGATAGATTCAACTTGTTTTAGAAGAAAGCATTTGTAGATTGTGTAGATAAAAAGTCGTTGAAGATGAGCTACACATTTTTTTTTTGTGCAATGATTACCCATTTGAGACACCAACATTGTCATGTTACAGCAAAAGGCTTGTATTATTTGTTTTTGATGCCCCCCCTTTGTGCTTGGTCAATTTGTAGAGTCTATTTTTATTTTTCATGAAAATGTAATGTCCAATAGATCCTACAAGTCTTTGGACTTAATAAAGCTTCATTTCATACATATATATATATTGAAGAAAAGGTTTTAAAGATAATAAACGACAATTTACTTAGCTTGTTATATCATTATTTCAGGGAACACACTTACACACTTGAAGGAAGACCAAAAAGGAATAGGAAACAACCGTCAAAGATGATTTGGAGAAATTGCAAATTAATAAAGATTTACTTATTCATAAAGATAAATAATAAAAAATAACTCATTATAGCTAACATCATTTTGTTACAACAAGGCTAACATAATAATGATGAAACGACTTGCTTAGAGAACTATCAAACTATCATCACTTTAATTTAAGATAAACAAATAAACCATGCCATGCTTGGGAAAACCCCTTGGGCAGGTAGCATTTAACCCTGTCAATTCAACTGTTACGTTATAGTTTACTAGTTTTCTGAACATTTATTTGATCCAGATTTCATATTACTGTGTGACAAAATCAGTGGCATTCAAACAAACTATTTGCGCCACTTGTTCTAACTTAGAATTATTTATCTTACGGTTACTTCCGGGTTTAGGAGGTTTTTGACGCTTTCAAAAACGTAGCAAAAACCTTGTAAAAGTTTATTTTTTAAAAATAAATCATCTCAGGTCTCAAAATATGATGCGATAAAGCGTTTAGTTTTCTATTTAAGTTCTGTTACCTTCCGTGAACGACTTCTACAGTATTTGATTTCCCTGCCAGCTTCCATGAATATGGAATAAACTGGCATATCTAGTACTATCACAGCTGTACAGTGTAAGTTCATTTGATTTTTATACTGGCTTCAATGAATATGCAATAAACTTGCTCTATTGAATGTATAGATATGTTAGCCTGCAGTAACCAATACCTCACATATGTTAGCCTGCAGTTAAGCAATATGTCATATACAGTGCCTTAACGTGGACCTTTTCTACCATAAAATCAACGAAAACAATGCAGACAACTGCAATAAAATCCACATGATATAATCTAACGGGACTCTCATACGAAGACTCTAACGTCATATACAGCACCTTGATGTTGGACTGTTCTACCGTAATATCAACCAAAATAATACAAACAACTACTGCATTATACAATACATCACATACAGTGCCTTGACGCTGGACTGTCTTTCATAAAATCAACCAAAAAAGTACGGACAACTGCCATAAAATACGTGGACTCAACATGTCATGGATTCACCGTGTCCCTTATTTTTTGATTTGACATGCCTATGTTGAAGATTCCTCCAGCGAGCATCGTATACGTATACTTCGGCATGAAAAAGCATCTCTTGAGACGCACATTCGTATTGAATATGTTAAAATGTTCTGTTACTGATTTAAAGTATGCATCTGACATCTCCTATCAATATTCATGTCAATGATCAGACTTTCTTGACAAATTTGGCGTAAAAGCATGCATCTGCCATAGGATTGCTATGGGTAATAATTGTGCTACATTGCTATTAATGCACCCCATTGAGCACTGTCATAACCGACGGTGGTCCATGCCAATGGGCCCTTCTCTGTTCATGCTATGCCATGGCATGTGTCAATATAGTTTTATCATGCCTGTCACTGTTCTCTCATTTGGGTTTTTGAAAATAAAAAGCGTATCCAGTGTTACCACACCTGTAACACCTCTCTCCACTACTGCCACACTTTCAGAAAGAAGAGTGTCTTGACATTATGCTTCACGCTTCTCCTAAAAAACCTACACTATCTAACAACACAAAATCAGTTTTAAAATCATAATAATCGGCTATACCTTGAATTTATCCCCAAGGAAGCTGTTTCTGATACGCTCTACCATTTTCCAAACTTCAGGCTGCAAACCGCAGTCAAACTGAAACCAAACCCTTCAAGCACACTTTTGATTTTTCCGAACACGCAACATGAGGATGGTATTTTGTACCGGACCGGCAATACGCGTGGGGGTACTTCTTCTCTGAGGTAACGAGCGACTTCCCCTACTGCGCACCATCAACGCCAACGCCACTGTCTCGTTCATGACAGGCATCGCTTTCTGGATGACAGCCACAGATGGAAAGAAGCCGTCATGCCACGATGTTATTACCGGCAAATGGAAGGCTTCTCCAGAAGTCATTGATGCAGGCCGGCTTCCTGGCTACGGTGCCATCACCAACATCTTTAACGGTGCTGTGGATTGTGGAAGAGGGCCTCAGGTCCATCAGAATGACAGGATCGGCTTTTACAAGCGCTTCTGCGACATCTTGGGCGTACGCTATTGTCGCACTGTCGACTGCAATTAGCAAAGGCCATTCCCCTAATCTCTATCCCCACCTGCTCTTTAGGGTGGAAGCTTAAGCATTTCTTTACTGAAATTGAAACTTATTATAAATTACGTCCTGAGATCCGATCGGAACCAGTTGAATTGAAATCGAATACTAACTTTATTACCCCATGAAATCGTTGAAACTTATTACGAATTATGTCCTGAGAGCCAGGGATTTATTAGACCATTGAATTGAAATTGAGTAGTAACTGTATTACCCTACAAATCGTTGCTTGTTATTATCGCTGTGCGGTAGAGATGTATTGGGTATTTTAGTACGGCAGTTGGAATTTAAAATTTTAATTCACTCGAAGGTTAGATGAGCAATTTTAATTTTCTAAAATTTAATTTGCAACATGAATACTAGATGAGTGATTTTAGTTTTCTAAAATTTAATTTGCAACATACTTTGCATATGCTTTATAGTAATGGAAATCAAGGTAGCATCATCCTCATACTTTATAGTAATGGAAATCAAGGTAGCATCATCCTCATACTGAAGAACATTTACTCTTTGGAATCTAATTTTGATAGCATGGCTATCTTGCCCATTGCATAACCATTCCTACATTTTATCCATAAGCATACTAAAGAGAGTTTGAGAGTGGACAACCTTTCTCAACTCCAAATTTACTCTGGAATTTAAATTATTCTTTTTAAATTAGGATGTATAATTTCAATAATCACTTTCTCATACAATCCTTGAGTTCATGTAATCAATTTTACCAAAAGGACATTTTTCTTCAAGTGTAAAATCAAGAACAATTGAATCAATAAGCTTTTGCAAAATCAAGAAAACAAATGAAACATTTTCTTCTTCCGATGTTTTGCAAACTCCATATAGTGTATGATACAATAACTAAGTAATCCGGGATTTTGTCTAAAAGCTACTTGACACCTGACCATTATCTAGTTAACTTCATCCTAAAAATTAATTTTCTTTTTTACAAAAGTGACCTTTTTGCTTTGCATTTTACTTCTATAAGTTTCAACCCAACCTTCTTGTAATGTATTAACAATTTAGCCCATAAAATATGTAAGCAACCATGGACCTTCATGGATCATAAACATGGCTAGGAAAACATTTCAATCAATGTTATTGTTAAAAGTAACTAAACATTAGAGGGTGCAAGGCTACATGAGCTAACTAACCAACCAATGACCTTATAAATATTGAAAAATATATGTATATTGAAAACATTAGAACTGTATTTATTATAATATGACATTTTCTGTTATTTTTTAAAACTTCATTTAATGCTAGTAAAACACAAATAAAATATAAGGATATTTCATCTTTTAAATAGAGGTTGTGGGCTTGGGCCCATAGAGCAGCAATAAACTAATCTTATCATGGTACACTCTAATATAATGGATCACATCTATCTTATCTCATCGGATGTGTGACTCACCGTGTCCATCAAAGTTCCAAGCTCTACGGTGTCCATTAAACATTAAGGTGCCTGGTAGGTGACCGTTAGTTGCAATTTGTTTTCTGCATAAGATAAAACAATTCCCTTTCCCCTTTCATTGGTGTGCTTTCGCTCCTTTTTAATTTTCTTCTCCAGACAGACTTACTAGGCGTTGCCAACAACCAGACACCTGCAAAATCACCGAGCAACTATCCAACATCAGGCGCTGTGTTTTCTGTTTGGTTCATTTTCCACTGGTCTGCAGAAATTAAAGTCATTTAGTATGCGCCTACGATCTAAATCTCCGCTTCAGTCATTTTTTCTACGCATTCCAACGGCGAATCGCACCGAACTTTGGAGTTTGGAGCCTCGGCCCTTAACTTTTTTAAACGGTTAAGCATTCATGATAAACCAGGTCACAATTCACAATAACGTTTTTTGTGCCGTCTCACGTTTTCCGCGTTCCTTTGTGCTACGTCTGCGTTTGCACACCTTTAACTAATAAATAGGCAGCAGCCATGGCAAACCTAGGCATAAGCATTTTCCAACCATGGTTCAGTCCATAAGCTACGCAATGCAGAGGAACTTTTCTTTCCCGCCGGTTATTGCAGCTCTTGCAATAGCCTTCACTCTGCAGGCTATGGCTGAAAAGAGGGGTGACGACCTGGAATCTATTATTACGAAGTTCGTGTTCCAGCAAATGTTGCCCGTGCAATGATACCTGCTGCCCTGCGCATGGGTTTTACACCTACTCGGCTTTCATTTCCGCTGCCAAAGATTTTCCAAACTTCGGCAATGCAGGCGAATTTGATTCCAGGAAAAGAGAGCTTGCCGCTTTCTTCGCTCACACCTCACATCAAACCAAAGGTAATGGCACTTAGGCATCAATATGTGTTCATTAGTTTTACTTCTCAATTTTAATTTTAATAATCTAAGAGCATAAAATTGTTATGAATCCCAGAATTTTTTAAACCTCTCTTCGGAATTCAGAATCTTGTGGAATTCATCTTCATAGTTTGAGAAATCTGCGATATATTGCAATGCAACATTGAAAGACATTTAATCTATTAAATCATATTATATTTTTATTGATTTTTTAAGTTTACTATATTGTTTATTACTAATTTTGATAGCAATATAAAATTAAAATTTCTATATTGGATTTTCAACTTTAACTGAGCTCTTATATGAAAAAAATTGAAAATTGCAGCTACCAATTTAGGTGAATATAACTGTTCTATTTTTCTAATATCCACAATTTTATTCGAATTGTTACATGGATTTATTCAGATTTTGCAGATCCCTTTTAATCCAGATTTTGCAGATCCCTTTTATGAAAAGAGCCGCGGATTTACAGATCCGATCTGATTTTTCAATCTATGTTTAAAGGTTGAGCATATGGCTGGTAGGAATAGAATGCAAGTCACAAGCAAAGCTTTGATTACGTCACCGTACTTTTAATTGAAAATCAAAACTAAATTTTAACAGAGGAAGATGCCTCAAACAACATGACAACTAGTCAAATGAACCATTCTTTTTATTCCTTCCCGTATAAGTTAAGGTAGGTACACATTTCCTTCCATGACTTTTAAAACAAAAAGAGTCGCGTAACGTGTAAAACATGAATCTTCCATACAGCTACATTTCAATGAAACCAAAACCTGATCTGTTATTACGTTCTTGACAGAGTACTGCATCAAAGAGGATGAACTTGGCGAGTCTGGTCCAGACTACTGTATCCAATCTAAGAAATGGCCATGCTCACAGAAGAAGATGTACTACTGGCGCGGACCCATGCATCTAAAATGGAACTACAACTATGGTCCGGTTGGTGAATCCCTGGACCTGGACCTGCTCAACAACCCAGATCTGGTAGCCAGCAATGCGACCGTGTCGTTCAAGACTGCTATTTTTACGTGGATGACGCAGCAGTCGCCCAATCCGTCATGCCATGATGTTATGATCGGCAACTGGATTCCCACCGAAATCGACGTTTCTGAAGGACGTCTACCCGGCTTCGGCGTGACCACCAACATTCTAACTCACACAATCGATGGAGACGTCGAGTGCGAATTCGGAGACAATGCTAAGCAAGACGACCGGATTAACAAATACAAGCGATTCTGCGGTCTTCTGGGAGTCAGTTACGGCGATAATTTGGATTGTAACTACCAGCCCCCTTTCAGTGAGCCCAACATGCGCCTCCCCAGTAAAATGGCATCATTCGCTGCTGCAGTGGTCTAGATGTAAAATCCAGAATAATCACTTTTTCCCTTGCTGCAGTGGTGTAGAAGTAAAATTGAGAATAATCACTTTTTTCCCTTGAAAGTTGCAGTGAATGTGCAAAAATAACTTAGTATAAGTAAGCATTACTGACTTTAATCCTATGAACCGGAGATTCGCGATTCGGATAAATTGTGAGGAACTATTGGCGTCGGATTCTGGAGCGCACAGAAACGCATTAAATTCGCAATGGGTACGTATTTCATAATTTCCAATGAAATTTTGTCTGGATAATCCATATACATTGAAATGGTCACCTTGCCTTGCCTTGCCTCGTATTGTTCTTGCCTTTTTAATTCTTGCAATGTCTGCATTTTGCATTAAAATCTTACGTATCTTCTCTTGTTCTACCACCAAAGTGGCAAGCAGGCAATCAAGATTCATGGCATTGGCATGAGACGGACCAAAGGAGTACGAATGAATAAACAAGCAGACGGAAATCACGAAAGGGCTACTATGGTAACAGAAGACCGAAGGGGCATGGGTCATACGGAAATCAAGTTTTGGACGGGGGCGTGCGAGGAAAACATTGCGTTTGCACGGATTCGCCTGCCTTTGGGAGCGTCAAAGGTTCCACCATGACTCACACATTCACGCGTGTTTATTGTTCATTGCTGGTTTTTGCTCTTTTTCTCGCATCTCTTTTGAAAAAAGAAAAAACAAAACAGGGTCATCGTCATGGATCATGAGTCATGAACATGATGACGAGTTCAAACTTTTTTGAAAATCTGTTTGCTTATAAAGCAATGAAGCCCACCAGGTCATCATCATGGGTCATTAGTCATGTTAGTCATGAACATGATGACCGATGGATGCTTGTTCAACTTTTTTGAAAATTTGTTAATGAAGCCCACCAGCACATGGCCAATGGCCATATGCTTATAAAGTAATGCAACCTCATGGTGCTCGGTATTTACTTTCCCCTACCTTCCCCTTCATGACTAGTTACTGGCTGCGCCAGTTTAATTAAGTTGTATCTTCTTATAATGCGGTCATCTTCAACATGGCCCTATGGTGCTACTCATTGTGGTCCCTAGGGTGGTACTTACAAGTAGTGATTGAACAAAAGTATGAGTAGACCTGATTTGTTATAAATTTGGTTGAGGCTTGAGGCTTAATTTCATTTTTTGAAATATTGGATTGAGTAACAAAAGGGTTTCATTTTATTGCTGTTATTTTGGTTGTTGCAGAAATTATATGTTTGGCCAGATTATGGCTCGTGAGTAAGAAAATGGATTAAATGCCCTTGATACCTTTGCAAATTTTCTTGCTTCAGTTAGTTTAATGGTGATAAGATGTGCAATTTGTAAGCATTAACAGTTTTTTAGATTTACATTGTACTTGTTCTATATTTTACAATGTATTTTTATAATATATCAGATTTAACTTTTAAAAAAACTAATATATTTAAATTTTCTCTATCACATCCTAGGGAACCTGTCCCCACTTTTTCTTGAGGCACACATACCTAAACATGTTCAGAATCACGAATCCTCTGCATAGCTTTAATCCAACCTATAACTCGGATATTTAAATACCGAATTCTTACTATTAAGCTAGCATTTTATTATTACTATTACTAATATGATATTTTGTTATTAACTATAGTAAGTTCTAAATCAAGAGTCTTACCATTAAGGTAACAATTATGTAATAGGAGAGGAGCTTATGCCTCTACCTCTCTTTGCTAATAATTTTGGTAACTATACTATACTTGAAATAGTGCATGAATTGAACTAACAACCTTCCAAGCAAAAAGTGAGTGTCTTGACCGCTATGCTACATCCCTAGGTGTATATTGGATTAAAATTTAATCCATTAATCCACCAATCTATTAAATTTTAAATGCTTTTTTTTAATTTTATCTATGCTTTTTCCAATTAAGCTAAAAAATTTAATTGGGTGATACAAAATTTTAACTTGATTTTATCAAATTTTTGTTATTCCACCAATGTTTACGTTGTTATTGAAAATACATATAAACAAAGATCTAGCTCTTCATAGAGGCAATGGAAAAAAAGAATTCATATAGTCGACCACATTTGTTGAGACAAGGCTAGGATGATGATGATGATGCTAATGATGACAAATAAATCCTTGAAAAATTAACTCTTTTCTGGTTTTATCTCCTATGCTATGAGGTGAAGGGTTGAGAGAACTAACTAACTCTAACTAATGTCCTAAGTCTAAATTAACTAGCGTCAGCATTCGTTCCCACTTACCGTACACATCTTGAACTATGCAACTATGGCTACCAAACGCTAATCGTTACTGGGCTCACCACACGTAACGCACATGCTCGAAGTGGTCGTACTGAGGCACTTAACTAGCCTAAACGTGATGAGCAACCGATTCCTTGACTAGGCGTACACATCCGTAGATGCTTGTAATCAAGTCGTACTCATCGTGCGTTCTAGGAGTTGAGGGTGAGAGAGACTAATCGCGATGAGCAGCCGATTCCTTGATTAGCCGTACACATTCGTCAATGCTCATAATCAAGTCATACTCATACCGCGCTAATGCAGGTAATAAATAATAGGTAGGAAATAACATGTGATAAACCTATTCCATGCACTACAAGGTTTATTCACAAAGCTCGTCTTTATTGCCGTACACAACTTGCGTTCAGGTACAAAGCTGCTTGAATAAAGATCTATTCACTTGGGGACTCCTACTGCAGGCACATGGAAAATCTTCTATCTTTGGAGTGATCAAACTGCCAGAGTTTCCCTACTTTAAGCCTATGATTTGAAATGAGGGAAGTGTCGCCTCTTATTTATAGATTTGGCAGCGGACTGCGATATCACATGGGATGCAATATCACAACGGCCGTGATATCGTGTACACGATATCGTGGCTCATGCAATATCGCGTCTCATCATACCCCCATGACTGAATAAAAACTCATCCTTGAGTTCCTTACAATAATATTAGGTAGGTATGGAATTATTGAGGGGAATGGAACTAATGGGATGACATGTGAACGGATCATCATTACAAGACTTGACAAAACTGGTGTTCATGACAACAAGGGTGAACACCTTATTACAATGACATTAGGCCTTAATTGGCAGCTGAGAGAAAGAGAGAGAAAGAAGTGTTGCTGCTACCAATGCCAAGATTGTGTCTTTGTTGTCCATCCCTAAGCGCGCCATCAATCTTGCTCCTTACATAGCTTTTTCAGCACTGCTCCATTCCAAGTGTTTGCTCCAGATCCAATCTGTTGTTGTATGATCGCCATATGCACACACAACACAATCATATATTAGTAAGGATAAATGAATCATGATGTAATTAATACCTTGCTTTTGTGTAGGTTCATTGGCTAGGTTGTGGTATGGCTAATACGGATTTGGGAATATATTGATGAGGACTATCGAAGGTGTAGGGATTAGTAAGAAAATCAAAAATTTCGGGGCTAGGAGAAAATTGAAAAAATCAAGCCCCGTACCCCTATGACTAATTGTGAACCTCCGGAAAAGGAGTAAGAAAGATAGATAAAAAGGGAAAACTATGGCATCGATGAAATGGATGTCAAGATGGAAACGAACAAAATAAAATTAATTGCAAAATGTTAAGGAAAAGAAGTTAACAGGTGCCCCAAATAGGAATGTCAGTGGGTCCTCCCCAAAGCAGGCTCATGCCCTTAATGCCCTGACAAACCCACATTCAAAGAGGCCGTAGGCTCCGGGAATGTCCTTTGGAACAAGAGTTAAAGTCTTCACCGCAAGAATTTACCAAAAAGAAAACAATGCATCTACCAAAATATACACTAATGATACAACCAGCAATGAGGTGAACAATGGAAAGAAGGATGGAGAGAAGAGAATGGAATGGAATCCCAAGAACAAGGTGGTGTACAACCCCTTGTGTGTTTTATGATTAATATGACTTGGCAAATCTCATTTCAACTTTGGCCTCAAACCAACCACATCCAGTGACTTTGCATCAATGCATTTGGCTAAACCATCCACTTAGATAACAAGGGTGCCTTCCCCCAAGAGCCACCACCATTCCGACGAAACGAAGAAGAGAATGAGAAGTGAGAAGGGCCTTAGTTAGAGGGAACACTTTTGGTTCCATAACCAGTGCTTGTAGCCCAAGTTTATTTCGTCTAAGGGGTGTGCTTTGAATTCTCACTTTTTTTTGTTTTTTGTTTTGTGTTTTTATGCATGAGAACCACACCATGCAAAGAATTTTTATTTTTATTATCTCAGCTTTTGATAATTGGGTAACATCGGAACGGTAAGAAAACTCAAGAAGAAAACATCCAAGAACCCCAAGAGAATGGCCAACACAAAAGCATCAAGTTCCCTTGAAGTCACACCCTTTTCAATCCTTGAGTCCTTCCTTAGTTTGAGAAATACCCAGTCACCGATTCGTGTAGGTTCTTATTAGAAGGGGACTATACATTTCCAAGCTGAGAGAGACCATAGAAACTAGTGGATGGATGGATGAAGTGGTCTCATTTCCTGCCATATCAAAAGAAACATACCTTAGTATCAACATTGTGACTTAAAGGTAAAAACCAAACATTAGCAATCAATATGAAAACATTGCATACCATCATTCTGAACACTTATTGAGTGACAAACTTACAGGGTGGATCGCACACACACACAAAAAATGGAAAAAGTATAATGATGTTGTAAAACAAAAACTAGAAAAGTTAAAGAAATTTGTAAAAAAAAAAATTAGAGAAGTTAAAGGAATTTGTAAAACAAAAACATGTAAAACAAAAACTTATAAAACAAAAACGTGTAAAACAAAAATGTGTAAAACAAAAAAGTTGTAAAACAAAAACCTAAAAGAACTGAGGGCCCCATATGATTAGCATAGGTGGCCATCTCCCCCATGACTGAGTTGTAAGGGAGAGATCTGAAATAATGAGCGTTTGTTTGAATTTTGTAGAAGTGGCCAACTTCTCCCAACTGATGTTCTTAGGTTGAGGGGTGGAAGTTGGCGATGCTCATGTTTCAATGTGTCTATGCCTTCGTTGTTGGCATGGATTTCCTTAGTTCGTTCCATGCATATTTGTCTACTCCTTTAAGTAGTTGTCAACCATGGGGTGTCTACTACTGGTTGTGTGGTTGCTACATACAGGAATCTTTATTTCAAAGTTTCAAGAGCACACCTGCTGCATGGAGGCATTTCCTCCATGTCATCACCTGATGAATCACTGTATGTGATGCATGGAACTTTCCTCTTCTCGATCTTTCCACAAATGTTTATCTTAGAACTTTCTAAGGAAATATCGCGGATCCTAAGGCATGAGTCTACCGTACTTAGCCATGCCCTTCCCATTATAATTGGGAAGTCCCCTTCATTATTGTTAACTTCAATCACCAGGAAATCGGCTGGGTAAGACCAACCACACACAGTGGTAATGATGTCCTCTACCAATCCCAAGGGAATGGTAATGGACTGGTCTGCCAGCTCTAGTTGAACATTGCTCTTCTTAAGTTGGGGTAGGTTCCAGGTGTGATACATCTCTCGTGAAATTAAGTTAACTCCAGAACCTGAGTCAAGAAGAGCCCTATGTGGTTTATTTCCAGCGATCTAGAGATAGATTAAGGGACTCCCAGGGTCAGTTAGTTTCCTAGGAAGGTGGCCTACCTTGATCCAGTCAGTTACGGTATGCATTAACATAACTGTATGCATTAAGATCTGTTGGACTGAAGGGTGCTCCGAAGTGTTAGATGGTGGAGGAGTGTACATGGCCTCAACTACTTGTTGTTGCGAGAGTTTGTCTAGGCTTTTAGTTCTGAAGTAGGGTCTTCTTTTTTTATAGTTGTCAGAACCATCAGCAGGTTGAATATTTATAGTTCTTGCAACATGACGTTGTTGCGGTTGAGGAGGAAGTTCCCCTTGCATTGTTGGAGTAGGAGGTGTTATGGGAACTACTTGTGGTGGAAAAGGTGCAGATGGATTACTGGTATGTGGTTACGGTATGTGTTAACATAACCATATGTGTTAAGCTCTGATTTTGGATGGAAGGATGCTCTGAAGTGTTAGATGAAGGAGGAGTGAACATGGGCCCAACCGCTTGTTGTTGCGAGAGTTTGTCTGGGCTTTTAGTTATGAAGTAGGGTCTTCTCTTTTTACAGTTGTTAGAACCAGCAGCAAGTTGAATATTTATAGTTCTTGCAACGTGACGTTGCTGCGGTTGAGAAGGAAGTTCCCCTTGCATTGTTGGAGTAGGAGGTGTTATGGGAACTACTACTGGTGGAAGAGGTGCGGATGGATTAGGAGGATGATGTGGATATGGAGTGTCTCCCGAAGGAGAAGGAGTCCTTCTAAAGTACTCCCGAACTTGGTAGTGATAGTTGGGGGTTGTGTGACCCATAGAGTCACTTGGAGAAATCGTCTACTGTACATAATATCCATAAGGGTCAGGCTGCCGGTAAGGGTACTGATGTTTCGGCGATGGCATCCCCCATGACTGTGGGTATTGCCACCGTTAATGCTGTTCGATGGGCTGTGGTGGAGTTCCACTTGGATAATACGTTAGTGGTTGGTGGAACTGCCTTGGGTTACCTTGTGGATAAGGTAACCTTCGGGGTGTTTGCCGTTGGTTGAGTCTTGGATTAAGCACATACACCCCAGACTCCTATAGATGTGAGATGATGGGGCAACATCCCTTAGGATGGTCATAGTGGTAGATCTCACATCCACCGTCATCGTCTGTGTCTGATTCCACAACCACATCAGAGTTAGTGATTTTCCCCTTACTCTTGTTATGTGTAGGGCTTAAATCTCTCCATTTTTTCTTACCTTTATCACTACTTTGTTCTACCTTAGAATCTTCTACAATTTTTAAGACAGTTTCAATTTTAGAGTCTAAGGAACTCCATACGTCATCTACGTTAGCTGCTATTTCTATTGTTAACTTTTGGATTGGCAAGGTTTTCTGGTTCACCAACTATTTGAGTGGTGACTCATCCTCTTCATCACAAAATTTCACTCCCTTCTTTCGAAGGGAGGGATCTCAGTTGTACTCTTCCACACTTTCCCTTTTTCATAGCTCACCTTCTTCGTTTGCTACTTGCTCCAACAAGCTTTTTACTTCATGGGCTCTAATTTTTGATAATCGCCCTTGGGCATAAGTCATAAGGGTTCTCCGAGTTTCATGCCTTAGCCCATTCACGATGTGGCAAAGTTGATCCCGTTGTGCGTACCCATGGCCCGGGCAACGATGTAACAATGTGTAATAGTAGGCCATGGTAGCATCCAAGGATTCATGAGTACCTTGCTTCCAGCCTTGGATCTGCTTATGCAAATTGGACACTCTAGAGTACATTTGATACTTTTCGTTGAACAGTTCTAGCATCATACTCCACCTCCTGATGGCTTCCGGTTCTAAGGACTGGTACTAGCTCTCTGCTTCCTTGATGAGTGTCCTTGGGAAAACTTAAGTTTTTGCCACTCATTTTCTATATTCTGCAAGGCACAGGCATCGTGGAATGCTTGTAAATGATTTTGTGGATCAGCATTGTATCCCCCTTCAAATCATGGGATGTTGTTCATGTCTAAACGCCTGATCTGACTATCTTTTAACTGCCTTGTGGGAATCCTAATTGCCTCTATTATGTCAAGCATACTTCAAGTTGTGAGTAGGGGCTCATCATGATCATCTCTTTCATGAGGCCTGTGATGTTTGCATTGTTCCCTACTTTCCCTACGTCCTTGCCCTTGTCCTCTCTCTCGACTTTCTCATCAAGGTTTTTCGTCCTTCTTACCTTTATCCTCTCCGTTGTGTTCATGGTGGCTACGCCCAGATGTGGAAGGAGAGGATGAGTGATGTGAAGAAGGGGAAGAAGAAGGGGAACCATCGCCATGATGATGTTTCTTGCCTTCCCATCGGCTGCTATGGCCCCGATCGTGGTGATGATCAAAGTGCTCACCCTTAGCATGAGTGGTTGTTCCCTCTATGAATAGTTGGTGTTCACGGGCATCAGATCCAAGGATATGTATCATTGATCATAGGTTCTAATACCCAACGTCCTCACCATCATTAGGAGGGGGAACATCGTTTTCTAAAGAACCCGTGATAAGGTGTTCCTCATCTCCTATTTCGCTAAGGACGTGCGAGGCTTTGCCCTTTAGAAAAGTATGTTGACTCTCCTACCTTAAGTCCCTCATATGTTGGGCATCTATAGGATAATAATCCCTCATGTCAAAATCTTCCGCAACGTATTCATCATATAGTTCAGTTATGCCTATCTGTGCCAAGCATGGAAAAGCATGCGAGAGACTGATCGATGTGGGGGTAACACAATGTTACCTTGCAAATCTCTCCATCGTAGCTGTTCATCTTGATGGAGGATAAAAGTAAAGTTGGAAATATGCTCATCGGGATGAGTATATATCATCTTATATTGTTTAGGACTTGGATGATTTTGGTTATGTGTTTTATGTTGCCGACTTTCTTGTGTATGGTCCTTAGGTGGTGAATTGCTCTTATGAGAAAAAGGCATTTTTGTTGGTGTGCTATTTCATCATTATATAATTTTTCTTGATTAACCTAAAGGTTCGTTAAGGCTCACAATGATGTGAGTGATATCCCTTATGTTCTATTTGACGTACAAACACCTAGTCCTCGACAACAGTGCCAATGATGAGTGGCGAGGTACCCTTACACTCAACCATACGAAACGAGCATAGCATGTGTGATCCGGTTGAACTCCGTAGACTAAATGCCTACATGCCTCATGGAACACTAGGGGTTAATCATTCGTTGTCTTCCCAGACTTACTTGTATGTGTCACGGTGTATGGTTAAGCAAGTCTGAGGTATATGATTTTTATGGTCTTTTTGGGTTTTATCTCCTATGCTATGAGGTGAAGGGTTGAGAGAACTAACTAACTCTAACTAATGTCCTAAGTCTAAATTAACTAGCATCAACATCCATTTCCACTTACCATACACACCCTGAACTATGCAACTGTGGCTACCAAATGCTAATCATTACTGGGATCACCACACATAACGTAGGTGCTCGAAGTGGTCGTATGGAGGCACTTAACTAGCCTAAATGTGATGAGTAGCTGATTCCTTGACTAGGAGTACACATCCATAGATGCTTGTAATCAAGTCATACTCATCCTGCGTTCTAGGAGTTGAGGGTGAGAGAGACTAATTATGATGAGCAGCCGATTCCTTGATTAGCCATACACATTCGTCAATGCTCGTAATCAAGTCGTACTCATACTGCACTAATGCAGGTAATAAATAATAGGTAGGAAATAACATGTAATAAACCTATTCCATGCACTGCAAGGTTTATCCACAAAGCTTGTCTTTATTGCCGTACACAACTTGCGTTCAGGTACAAAGCTACTCGAATATAGATTCGTTGACTTGGGGACTCCTACTACGGGCACATGGAAAATATTCTATCTTTGGAGTGATGAAACTGCCAGAGTTTCCTTACTTTAAGCCTATGATTCAAAATGAGGGGAGTGCTGCCTCTTATTTATAGATTTGGTGGCAGACCGCGATATCGCGTACGTGATATCGCAGGGGACGACGCGATATCGTGTATGCGATATCACGACTCATGCGATATCGCGTCTCATCAATGAAATAAAACTATGAGAGTTTGGGTAATAATGAACCAAAATATCTATTTGCTATGACAAGCAGTTGGTATTTATAGGCTAGAGTAGGCCTAAAAATATCATATCAATGACATCATAGGTAGGCCTATGGTAGATATGATATTGTACTTGACTTATAAATAGTTCATCAACTTTCACAGGCTATATCAAATTGTACATCATTATTAGCAAACAAAATGCCAAGAACTAGGACTACTATGAGGACATAGTCGACGAATGTAACTCGAGACATAATGATGGTGACAACTATACTTCTTCCAAAAGCAGATCTCATGATGCAAGTAAGGACAAGGTGTAGCATACTCAAGTCATGAAGCTTCAGGTACTGCCTTTCTTTGCCACTATTTAGGATATCATAAATTTCTTTGAAGACTACGATATTAGTAAGAATGATGTGCAAATTCTATGCAATGCTAATGGAAGAGCCACTTGGGAAGCATATGTGGATATCCATAATTTTGAAGATTCTAAGGTTGCAATGAAGAAAGTTAGAATGACAATAGAAAAATTGGAAATGATTAGAGCTATGACTAGTGCTTTGTTTTATGTCTTTTATGAAATTAATTGTTGAGCTCAGAGGGTTTAGGGAATTTGTAATACTTAGATTGAATTGAAATATCTTTATTGTGAAGTGTTTCATCATCTTCAGTTTATCTTGCCTAAATGTTTAAAATTTTAGATGAATTTGCTTTTCCTTATTTTCTCTTTGTAAAATCCATTGAATCTCACTCTATTTCTAGTTTTCTTGTGGAATTTTCTCTCTAGAGGATATTAAGAGTGTATTTTGGCAAAATTGGGCTCAAGCAGTTTTGTGAAATTTTATTTGTTTCAAGTAATGTACTATAGGAACTCTATAGACTAATTAACTTGACATAATAGGAATTTTTAATGACTCACAACATTTGAAAAAGTTAGCTAAATTTCTTTTATGATAGTCAGTTACAATTTCATACACAAACCTAACCATTTCGACATTCATAATAGAAAACACACATTTACAATTAGTTTGCTCTATAACCACTTAGTTTATTTGGAGGTATATGGGCCTTGGCATTGCCAGAGACCAACAAGTAACTAAACCCAAGTTTGAAGGAACATTGGTTGTCCCAAACGGTCACCAATAGATACAATATTGTAAGGCTTGAAATATCACATCAATGATGTTACATGTATGATATCTCTCATACAAAAACATATATAAATGCATGGACTATTAAAAGAATTTTCATTTATGTCATTTTACACAAGAGGGTTTCATGTTATTTTCTATCACAAAACCTTCATAGTCCCACATCTTCCTTACAACATAATTGAGTTGATCCATTATTGAATCCTTTTTTTCTCAAAATGACCATCTCAGTTGTGGGGAAGCATGTTACACATAGTTTTTATGAATTATGCAAATTTTTCCTAATGCCTAGAAGATTAATTAATGGTAAGTATAAAAAAAGATCATAACATTTTGATCTAATCTAAGTCAATAAATTTAATGTTTCCTCCCAATTAATAATTCAAATACCTTTTAAATCATAAATCAAAGATAGTGATGATCTATAAAGCTAAAATTATTTTTGATCATTTAGAAAGTTATTTAATTGTTTTATTAAAGGATTTTTCTAAATGAGGAAATTTTCTAAACTGAAAAATTTTCTAAACTTTGTAATCCAAATTAAAAATAAAACTGATTATGTATAATGCTTTTAATTAAAACCTAAAATTTGATGAAGGGTTATGTACCATTAGGAATATTTCTAGAGTTTTTTGGGTAACCTTGAATTTTCTTATGATTGTAGATACTACCAAAAAAAAAAAAAAAATACCAGAAGTTGGAGGACTATCACAACCAAGTGAAAAGAGGCCTAGAGGAAGAGCAAGAAGATGAAGCATAGAATAAACTTCTCATATGAAGCAAAAGATACAATCATATTCATTTTAACAACGTACACCAATAATAGGATAATCTTTGTAGGCAGAAATGGATGCAGTACTAACTCTAGAGGAAGGACAATACCTCACACTCTTCAATGAGTGTCTATAGGACACTTAAGAGAAATCCATCATGTCCATTGTAATAGTGGAACTTAATTTTGGATCATTTATGGAGTTCACATCTGTAGAGATTTGCAAAAAACTTCAAACCTCATCATTCTAGCCCACTGTTTCAAGTAATGGTGAATGATATCTCGAGAAAGTTCATCAATTTGGTAGAATAAACAAGATGATGAAAATATGAAGATTAAGTGAGTAATAGTACCATATTTAGTTGAAAAAACTATCAAAAAACTAGATATACAAAATGTCAGAGTTAACACTGCCCAAATCTCAATATAGTAAAATACATATACAAGAAATTTATGGTTATAGAGGACATATGAGACCATTGAAATAGAGTATAATGGATTATCCATGGTAGAAAAGATTTACTTCAAGATTGGGATGCAT
>MNCI01027002.1:42984-116923 GCA_015680685.1 Gnetum montanum
TTATCACTCCATGAGAAGAAGAGAATAAGAAGATTATTGTAGAAAAATTGAGGTTGAAAGACATTGAAAAATAGAAGAACATACTTACGAAAATTATTCATCAACTAAGATAGTAATTTTCTAAAGTTAACTTAGATATGAGACAACTTACTTGTGAAAACATGACCTTATCAATTTGAGAAGTACATGCAATCAAATAAAAATCAGCTATTGATATTAGCGCATGACAGAATGAGGTTAAGAAACTTGATAGGCTTAAAGAACACTTTAGGGATCAAGTTGGAATGTAAAAGCAAATTACTAAAAAAAATCTAGATAATCAAGGGTAAGATCAGTACCATTACATAGTAGAAACTTAAATGGCAACCCATCTTAGATAGTCTTTCCCTTCTCCACTAAGCTAAGTTGAAGAATAAAGATCTATAGATAGAAGATTAAACAGAATACATGGGGTTAGAAAATCTATGCTATGCTAACTTGACCATGTTAATAGTATGTAGGTTAAGAAGAAAACTAAAGCAACAAATCTTCCATGTTAATATGGAAGATGAATAACTGAAACCCCACATTGTAAACTATGCAGTTCAAGTAGTAAAATGAAATTATTAAGACCAAAATGATGTTTTAGCAAATTTGACTAGAAGAATAACTAATTATTAGAAATTACAAAAGATGATCAAATCCTTTGAAGTAGAAGGTACATAGTTTGTAGCATGGCATGTCAAAGATAATAAAATGTTCCCATAACTACCATGTCCTTGGGAAGTATTAACACCTATGAATATTGTTGAGTTAGCCTGGACAATGCATGATCCCAAGACTAAAGAAGAAAATCTAAGAGCCTAAGAGAATTTCTAAACATGTATTAATTCAAGAAGTTGGATGGTAAAGGAAAAAATCCAATGGAGGAGCCACCGCCACTATGAACTTGAAGAGACTACATCAATCTCTATTTTATTCTCTCCTTTTTTGTTTTGTTCTATGTTTGTCATGTGTCAATCATACATTGCATGATAATTTTGTAACACCACTCAAACAAAGATGTGACATTCATAGTAGATTTAGTCATTATATATGACATCATGTCAAGTCCATGTAACCCCATAGGTTATAATGAACTCTATGCTCCTTTTGGTTGAACTTGAGGATGAGTTCTTAGTTAGTCATAGGGGCATGATAAAACACTTTTTGTTGAGGACTACGATATTATAGCCTAATATACAATTTCATAGATACAATATGGTGGGCCATGGTCATGCCTATAAATACAAACTCACCATCATGTTGAAGAGAGCTTTTTAGCTAAGACTTAGTGAAATTCTTGTGGTTTATTGTTGTAAAGTTAAAGCTACTTGTGAATGCTTATAGTGTGGTGATTAATACTTGTACAGTATCTTTATTTGAGTGATTGTTCCTAGCTACAATTCATGAATGAAAATAAAGATTGAGATTGTTCTTCTTCATTACAACATCTCACATAGAATAGATTTACTTTTTAATGCCTTTTATTTTTACCATGTCATTTACATTCCTTAAGTATTTTGATATTACAATGTTCATTAATAAGATGGAATAAGTAGGAATGGTTTTGAGCATAAAATGTAATTGTTTGGTAACCTAATAGTAACTTTGCTTGATTATTTTAGTAATGAAGGTACTTGGTAATCTTAGTAACAATTACATGATCTTAGAAACCAAAAATAGATACTTATAACCAATATGCTAGAATAGTTTTATATTTCTATTACACTTAGAGATAGAATATATAATCACTTCTATTATGTTTACCTTTAACATTAGAGCTACACAACATCATTTTATCGTATGCCTCACTAAGAGTTAAATTATATGTTTTGCACTTCACTAACTCTAAATGAGAAGAAAATGAACATGAACTTCTTATCAACTTATTAGTATACTTAGATTATTCATCTATGAATTATAATATAGTTGTGTGTAGATGCTTGTGACTTGTATAGTTGAGTGCTAGTATCCTCTACCACTCATCACTGGTAGAGAGACTATTAGCCCCCTTTTTTTAGTTACTATCTACTATTTACTATTTTTGATCTCATAGAGAATTGTAATAATGATAATGTTAAGAATCATGTAGAATATGCCCTTTATTTGATTTCTTTTGAAAAGATATTAGAGATTTTCCATTCACTATTTTAGCTTAAGAATAAAAAGAACTATTATTATTATTATTAATTTTTAAATGGTCGGTAATCTATTTCTCAAAATTTTGTCTCATAATTTTGGAAATTGCATAGCATGAAAAAATACCTTAAGCTAAAAAAAACCTTGTTAAAGCCTTTGGCTAAAATACACTTAAAATGCATAGTTACTTCTTTTAATTTTATGATGGAAATATTGGATCTTGGAAGCATTAAAGTCTCCTTGGATTAAATCTTTTATTACATAATGAATGTTTTGTACATTTTATCATAGTTAGACTTTTCTTTCATGTAAATTAGGATATTATTATTTATTGTTGATAAAATATATAGGTGATCGTGTATGTTTATTTGTTTTCCATAAAATGAAGCCACATTAATTATGATTAGAAATCCTTTAGCCATGTAAGGAATTCACCTAAACTTACAACTAGTCATGTAAGTTTAGTTGTAATGTAGTCCGAATTGATATCTACCAAAGTAAAACTAGTAAGTTGGTGGATGATGCATTTGATTAGTATGCGATGAGTGGTGAGGTACCCCTACACTTAACCATACAAATATGAGTGTTTCACACATGATTTGGTCGAACTCCAAGGACTAAGTGCTTATGCGCCTTAATCAAACACTCAAGGTTAATCAATCGTTGTCTTCCCAAACTTACTTGTATTGTCACAGTTGTATGGTTAAGTAAGCTTGAGGTATATGATTTTTATAGCTTTTACCTTTTTTATGTCCTCCGCTAATAAAGAAGAGAGAGAGAGAACTAAGAAACTAATTTATCTTAACTATTCATTAACTAGTTTCTAAGTGTTACTAACACTAGTGTCCATTCCCACTTGTCGTACACACCCTGAACTAGTGCAACGCTGCTAGGATTAAGAAACATTAATCATTACTGGGTTACCAAGTGCTACATGCATGCTCAAAGAGGTTGTACTAAGTGTATTTAACTAAGGGGGTTGAAGGTTGAGAGAAATATTAATTAACTAGGAAAACATTAAACATTCAACAATAATTAATTACTAATTAGCTTAATCTATGTGTTGCAAGGTTTATCATAAAGTTTGTCTTTATTGCCATACACAAAATTGTGCTCAAGTACAAATTGCTCGAATAAAGATCCATTCACTCTATGACTCCTACTACGGGCACACAAAAATTATTCTAACTTTGGAATGACTAAACTGCAAAAATCTAGCTAAGGATCTAAGTTTAACTATTTGGAACAAAGGGTGCTACCTCTTATTTATAGAACATGAGGCAGGATGTGATATTGTGTGGTAGATGCGATATCATGGCTCATCATACCCCCATGATTGAGTGAAAAATCGTCCTCAAGTTACTTACAAAATATTAGGAAGGTATGGGATTATTGACTTGAATGATAACTAGTGGTGAATGGGATGACATGTGAATGGATCAACATTACAATATATGGCAACATTAGTGTTCATGACCACAAGAGTGAATACTATACAAAATTGGCATCTAGCCTTATTTGGTAGCTGAGAGAGAAGAGAGAGAGAAAAGAAAGGAGAAGATGTGTTGCTACCGATGCCAAGATTGCACCTTCCATTGTCCATCCATGAGCGTGGCATCAATCTTGTTCCTTGCACAACTATTCTAGCACCAGTCCATCCTAAGTGTTTTCTCTAGGTCTAGTCCATTGCTATATGATTTCCATCTACACACACAACATAGTCACAAATGAGCAAGAATAAGTAAATCACAATACAGTTGATACCTTACTTCGACGTAAGGTCCATTAGATAAGTTGTGATATGGAGGATACAGATTCTAGAGACATAACACTGGTGACTACCCAAGGTGTAAGGGTTAGGAAAAATTGAAAAAATTGGACTAGGCCCCCCATGACTAAGAGCGAACCTTTGGTAGCAATAGAATGGAAAAACAGAAGGAATAAGAAACATGGAGAAAAAGAAACAATGACAACGCAAGAAAATGGATGTCAGAGATGGGAATGAACAAAAAAAATGTTGATTGCAGAAATGTTTAAGGGAAATAAGTTAACTGATGCACCAAATAGAAATGCTAGTGGATCCTTCCCAAAGCAGGCTCATGCCCTTTATGCTGGGAAAAACCCACATTTATAGAGTCCGTAGGCTTTGGAAATGTCATTTGGGAGTAAGAGTTAAAGACTTAACCCCAAGAATTCACCAAAGAGAAAACAATGCATCAACCAAAATATATACTACTGATATAACCAGAAATGAGGTAAGAAATGAAGAAAGAATGATAGGAAGAAGAGAATGGAATGAAGTCCCAAGAACAAGGTGGTGTACAGCCTCTTGTGTATTTATGGTTAATGTGACTGAGTAGATCTCATTCCAAATCCAACCTCAAACAATCCACATATAGTGAATTTGCATTAATACACTTGGCCAATCCATCCACTTGAAGTAACAAGAATGCTTCCGCCAAAGAGTCATCACCATTCTGAGGAAACGAGAAAAGGAAAAGTAGGAAGTGAGAAAGGACCTTAGTTAGAGGGAACATGTTTGTTTAGTTCCATAACCAGTGCTTGTAGCCCAAATGATTATTTTGTCCAAGGGGTGTGCTTTGAATTCTCAATGTTTTTTTTTTTGCATGAGAACCACACCATGCAAAGACTTTTTTTTATTAGCTCAGCTTCCTGATAATGGAGCAATGTCAGAATGGTAAGGAAAACTCAAGAAGAAAACATCCAAGCACCCAAGAGAATAGCCAGCAAAAATGTATCAAATCTCCTTGAAGTCACACCCTTTTCAGTCCTTGAGTCCTTCCATAGTTTGAGAAATGCCTAGTCACCAATTCATTAATAGTTTTATTATTAAAGAAAGGGACCATACAATTCCAAGCCAAGAGAGACCATAGAAATTCATGAATGCATGGATGACGTGTACTCATTGCTTGTTATATCAAAATACCATACCTTAGTGTCAACATTATAACTCAAGGGTAAAAACCAAACATTAGCAATCAATAAAATATAGTTCATACCATCATCATGAGCACTTATTAGGTAACGAATCTAACAAAAAAGAAATAAACAAATACAAAAACAAAAGCAAAAACAAACAAACAAATAGTCAAACAAAGAAATAAGAAAGTATAAACGATGTTGCAAAACAAAAACCAGAAAAGTTAAAGAAATATGTAAAACAAAAATGTGTAAAAAAAAAAACTTAAAAAAAAAAGAACTGAGGTTCTCAATTGGTTAGTAGAGATGGCAATCTCCACCATGACTGAGTTGGAAGGAGGAGATCCGAAATAGTGAGCAGGGTCGTCCCTTCTTAGAGGTATTATGTGCATTGACCATTCTAAACTCATGGAAAGGTTTGGTCTATTACACATTGGCTAATAATTTCTTATTAGGGCTCTTGTTTGAATTTTTTAGGAATTTCCACCTTCCCCTAGTTGATGTTTTCAAGGTTAAGGCTTGGAAGTTGGCAGTGGACTTACTCTAGTGCATCTATGCTTTTGATGTAAGTGCAAGTTATTCCCTCAGTTAGTTCCATGCATGTTAGTGAGTTGTTCTCTTGACTAGCTATCAGCCACTGGGTGTGTTCTTGTTGTGTGGCTATTGCATACAGGTACTTTTGTATGTTAAGGTCTTGTGCACACTAGTTGCATGTAGGCAGTGCTAAACTTTGCACAACCCATGATCTCTACATGCAATCGCACCCTGTATTACTGTATGCGATGCATGAAACCTTCTTCTTCTCCATCTTTCCAAAAGTGTTCTCCTTAGATATTTCTAGGGAAAGATCATGGATTCCTAGGTGTGCATCTATAGTACTTAGCCATGCTCTTCCCATTATTATTGAGAATTACATTTTACCGTTATTCACTTTTGTCACTAGGAAATCAGCTGGGTACAACCACCCACACACAGTGGTAACAATGTCCTCCACCAGTCCCAAGGGAACAGTGATGAACTAGTCGACCAGCTCTAGGTGAATATTTCTCTTCCTTAATGGAGGTAGGTTTCAGGCTTTTTACATTTCTTGTGATATTAAGTTGACTTTAGAACCTAAGTCCAGAAGAGCTTTGCATGGCTCATTCCCAATGATTTGGAGATACATTAGGGGGCTTCTAGGATCAGAGAATTTCTTGGGAAGGTGGCCAACCTTGATCCACTTAGTAACGACATGTGTTAACATAACTGTATGCATGGAGCTCAGTGTTTGGTTCGAAGGGAGCTCTGAAGCCTTATTTGATGGTAAGGCATTCAGAGGTTTGACCGCTTATGGTTGTAAGGGCTTGGTTGGATTGTTGGATCTGAAGAAAGATATTTTCTTTATATTATTGTTAGAACCAAAAACAGGTTGAGGATTCACAGCCCTTATGGCATTGCATTGCTGCAGTTGAGTAGGGAGTTTCCCTTGCATTGCTGGAGCAGTAGTAATGGATCTATCGATGCGAGAGCTGCAGATGGATTTGAAGGATGGTATGTTTGTGGGTTATCTTCCCTAGGAGAAGGAGTTCTATAATAATCATGAGCTTGGTAGTGATGTTGTGGTGTAACATGACTAACAAAGTCACATGGAGAGATTGGATGCTGCACGTAGTAGCCATATGGGTCTGGTTGCTGGTATGGGTATTGTTGCCTTGGTGGTGGCATCCCCCATGATTATGGGTATTGCCACTATTGATGTTGCTCAACGGGTTGTGGTGGAGTTCCACTTGGATAATACATTGAAGGTTGGTGGAACTACCTTGGGTTACCTTGGGGATAAGGTAACTGTCGAGGTGCTTACCATTTATTAAATTGTGGGTTGAGTGCATACACCCTAGACTCTTATAGATGTGATATTACTAGGCAACATCCCTTAGGATGGTCATATTGGCATATCTCGCATCCATTGTCATTGTTCATGTCTGAATCCACAACCGCTCCTATGATGGTCATTTTTCCCTTACCCTTATCACGTGCATTGTCCACTTCTCTCTTTTTCTTTTTGTCATGATCACTGCCTCACTCCCTCGACTCCTCTACAATTTTGAGGACAGTTTTAAACCTACTATCCAAGGTGTTTGACATTTGGCCTACCTTTGCTGATACTTTTATTGTTAACTTTTGGAGTAACAAGGTTTTCCTATTCACCATCTCTTCGAGTGGTGACTCTTCCTCCTCACAAAATCTCACTCCCCTTTTTTAGAGGGAAGGATCTCAGTTGTATTCTTCCACACCTTCTCTCTTGCGTAGCTCACCTTCTTCTTTGGCTACTTGCTCTAGCAATCTATGAATTTAATGAGACCTAAGCTCTAATAACCTTCTTTGGGAATACATCCCAAGGGTTCTTCTTGTTTCATGCTTAAGTCCATCCACGAGATGGCGTAGTTGATCCCACTATGAATAACCATGGCCAAGGCAATGATGTAACAGTGTGTAATAGCAGCCCATGGTAGCATCCAAGGGTTCATGATTTCCTTGCTTCCATCCTTGGATTTGCTTTCATAGGTTGGACACTCAGGAGTACGTTTGGTACTTATCATTAAATAGTTCTAACATTGTACTCCACCTTTGAATGGATTTCGGTTAGGGACCAATACCAACTCTTAGCTTCTTTCACTAGTGTCCTTAGGAACAACTTTAGTTTTTACCATTCATTTTTTATGTTTTGCAAGGCACATGCATTGTGGAGTGATTGTAAATGATTTTGAGAATCAGCGTTGTGTCCCCCTTCAAATCATGGAATGTTGTTCATGTATAACCTCTTGATCCTACTATCCTTCTAGTGCCTTGTTGGAACTCTTATAGCCTTCGTTATATCTAGCATGCTTCTAGTTGCAAGTAGGGGTTCTTCATGATCGTCTTGTTCATAGTGTTTATGGTATCTATGCAGTTCCCTACTCTCCCTTCTTCTATGCCTTGATTCCTTAGAGTGCCCTCATCCTCATTCTCAACTGTCTCATTGATGGCTTTCACTTCAATCTCCCTTATCCTCACGATTGGGTTCCCTATGACTACATTTAGACACTGAAGGAGAGGGTGAAGATGATGATGAAGGTGAAGAAGAAGGAAAACCATCACCATGACAGTGTTTTCTACCTTCTCTTTGGTGGTCTTGGGCTCGATCATGATCACAATTAGAACATGTACCCTTATCATGTATTCATGTTCCCTCATTGAACACTTCATGTTCATGGGTATCAAAACTAGGGCTGTGAATAGTGGAGTGGAGGTTCTAATACATCACCTCCTGACCATCATTAGGAGGAGGAACATCATTTTGTGGGGTACCTGTTGAAGTAGGTTCACCATCCTCAATTTTGCTCAAAATGTGCAGAGTGTCATGGGGCCATTTACGTTTCAAGGATGTATGGTATCTCTCCTATCACAAGTCCCTTTGACGTTGTGCTTCTGTGGGATGGTAGTCCCTTGTGTCATGATCGCATGCAGTGTATTCCATGTATAAAAGCAGCATGCCTATTTGTGAGAGAGCATGAAGGAGCATGTTGGGGACTGATCGGTCTGGAGGCAACACTATGTTACCCTCCAAGTCTCTCCAACACAGTTGTTCGTCTTGGTGGAGAATAAAGGTGAAATTAGGTACATAATCACCAGGATGAGTATATACCACACAAAACTGTTGAGGAATTGGTAGATTCTGGTTATGTGTATTATGTGGCCTACAGCCTCTTGTGTTAGTCCTAGGAGGTGAAGTGCTCTTATGCGAAGAAGAAGACATCTTGTCTTGTTCAATGTGCAATGTACTGTTGTCTTGGCTTCGTTTGATTAACCATAAGGGTTCGTTCTAATGTTCTAATGATATGAATGATTTCCTATGTTCTACATAGCGCACAAACAAGTAAGTTCTTAATGGAACACTCAGGGTTAATCAATCATTGTCTTCCCAAACTTACTTGTATTGTCACAGTTGTATGGTTAAGTAAGCCTGAGGTATATGATTTTTATAGCTTTTACCTTTTTTATGTCTTCTGCTAATAAAGGAGAGGGAGAGAGAACTAAGTGAATAATTTATCTTAACTATTCATTAAATAGTTTCTAATTGTTCCTAACACCAGTATTTGTTCCCACTTGCCATACACATCCTAAACTAGTGCAACACTACTGGGATTGCAAAACATTAATCGTTACTAGGTTACCAAGTGCTACACGCATGCTCGAAGTGGTCGTACTGAGTGTATTTAACTAAGGGGGTTGAAGGTTGAGAGAAATATTAATTAACTAGGAAAGTAATAAACATTCAATGATAATTAATTACTAATTATCTTAATTTGTATGCTGCAAGGTTTATCATAAATTTTGTCTTTATTATCATACACAAAATTGTGCTCAGGGACAAATTGCTTAAATAAAGATTCGTACACTCTATGACTCCTACCACAGGCACACAAAAGTTATTCTAACTTTCGAATGACTAAACTATAAGAATCTAGCTAAGGGTCTAAGTCTAAGTATCTGGAACAAAGGGCACCACCTCTTATTTATAGAAGATGAGGCAGGACAAGATATTGAGTGGTGGATGTGATATCACATCTGCGATATCGCAACTCATCAGTATGCATTATGTCAAGTATGTATCATTTTGAGGGATCATTAAATAATCATTTTTAATAATGAAATAAATTAAAGATTTATTATGTCCAAAGATGCATAGGATCTATTTGGAAATTTATTACATTTTCATGAAAAATAAAGATAGACTTTAAAATTGATGAAGCACTAATACAAGCATCAAAAACAAATTATACATCCCTCCCCTAGATGTAGAGATGAACTTCACTATCTAACCCTATTTGTACATATTCTTACTTAACTTTAATATCTTGAGCCATTAGACCCAACAAGGTTAATTTGCATAACACTTGAAGGTTTTCAATAATAAAGGTACCATTCATAAGTATGTACCTACTTCAAGTACGCTCCAAATCACCTATCTTAGGCATATATGAAGGTGTATTCTAAAAATAATAGTTAAGGTAAGCCTTGTTTATATAGTTTAGAACCCAAAGACAACCCAACTTATAGTTGGATGGTGAATGGGTTCTTCATATTGGTTAGCCCTTAATGTAGGAATGCGACACCACATTGTATGGGCAAAGTTGTTAAAACTCATACATTTTTTATTCCTAGCCATTATTTAAGCCTATTATATATTAAATGATCTTGTTTGGTAGAAACATAGTGGAGGATTTGGAGTACATCCAACTACATTTATTGGTGCTACTTGTAAATAAAAACTTAAAATAAGTGAGTCACATAAATGTTTGATGTTTTCTAGCTTCATAAGTGATTAGAAGTATTAGCCATCACTTTAGTTGATTCTTGTTTTCAAGGTATCATAGCTACTAAAGATAGATGATATATAATAGATGCATCCATCTTGCAATAATAAGAATTTATATCTCATCCCATCATCTTGTTAAGTCTAATCAAAGAAAGTAGCAAGTTTAAAAAGCAAGAAGATCCAAAAAAATGGGGAACATGCAAAATATTAATTCCAAAGCATATAAGGATAGCCAAAATTACTAGTGTGTTATTAGTTGCTCATATAAGGATAAACCGATATTTTAAAGGATTGAATAAATTTACTAGTCTTTAGCGAATGACTATTATGCCTACAAAATACAAAAAATATTATTGTATTTACATGAAATGATGAGATTAAAGCATTGAAATTAAAATAGGTATTTCTATTCCTATAATTAACTTACATTAAATTCAGGAATTGTTGGAATCTTTGAGCTTTATTATTATTTGGCCCCCTAACCTACTAGTTTTATCTAATTCTCATTTGATTTAGTTAGAAATTTAGGTCTTTATACATATATATAGATAAAGTTTCAGGATAGTAAATGATTTGCTCACAGAATTATAGCTACTTTTTTATGTAACATAAGTAAATAAACAATGCCATGTTTGGAAAAAACCCAAGGACAGGTAACAAGTAGCATTTAACCTCATCAATTCATCCATTACATTGTACTTTACTAGTTTCTTGCACATTTATTTAACCTTGAATTCATATTTGTGTCTTACAAAATAAGTGACATTTGAAGATGATTTTTTCTAGTTGTTTTATGTTATAATTACTTATCTTTAGGTAACTTCTACTTTGACAAGGTTTTGAACATTATCAAAAACATATGAAAAACCTTGTTAAAGTTTATTTTTCCATACAGAAATCATCTCAAGTCTCTAGATGGGATAAAGTATTTTCTTTTACATTTAAATTGTTTGTTACCTTTCGTGAATGATTTTTAGAGTATTATATATTTGTTCACCCTTACACAGTAGCCTTGCATGGTTATCCATTTTCATTTTTTTTATGTAATATCTTTACCTATGGGTTTTGTTCTAGTTTTAATTTAATTATATGTATTAAGATAATTATTTGATGAGTGGCAAGGTACCCCTATGCTGAACCATATGAATCATAAGTGTTCATGCATGATCTAGTTGAATTTTGTGGATGGGACTAGTTGTGGGATCTAGATCATTATGCTTTGATAACAGTTCATTGTCTTCCCACTTGGAATAGTGGTAGCTTTGCCATGTATGGTTTAGTCCAAAGTGAGGCAAATGATGTGGTTCCTAATTCTATGCTATGCTACTCCTGATGACAGATAGAGATAAATTAATTAACTAACGAATAATGAACACAAAGTCTAAATTACTCTAAGGAAATGATATTTGCTCTTAATCATCCATACACATCTTGGACTTCATGGAGCTACTTCTAGGATTGCCAAGTGTACGTCATTAGTTATGCCAAACAATACACCTCTGGGTTACCAAGTACTTCCACCCAAACACTCGTGATTAAGGTGTACGAATTCTTCTTAATGATAGGACTAGTAAATAACAATAAATGAAAATATTTAAATAAATAAAGTAGTAAATAATTAAAGCAATAATAATCTAAGTGGATGTTGCAATGATGGAAGTAATCTTGATCTTTATTATCAGTCATGTAACATGTCTAAGTACATCACACTTGAACAATGGTACCATACAATCACAAACATCACATTATGTGCATGCACTAGAAATAACAGACTCTAAAGAAAAGAAACTAAAAACTAACTATTTTCTAAAATATCCCATTTAGAGGCCCAAGTGTAGTATTTATAGATGAGGTCTTGATGAGGCAATGTCGAGTATCCGATGTTGAGACCCATCAAATCACAACTCATCATACCCCCATGACTAAATGAATACTTGTCCTCGATTAAAAAAAATTGAGGAACAAGTCCTTTACAAAATATTGGGCAAGTATGGGATTATTGACTAACTCAAACAATGGATGAAATGATTGACTCTTTGGATGTCATAGTGATGCAGTATAGAAATGGAACACATTATTACAAAATATGACAAAGGAAAACCAAACAAGACTGGAAAGCTCATGTAGTACCTAGAGGTGGTGGCTCCTCCATTGGCTACTTTCCTTTGTTGTGAGGCCATTGAAATTTATAATGGTTGAGCAAAGCATACCATTTTTCCTCCTCCATCCTTAGGTCATGCACCATCTAGGCTGCTATGCTAATGTGTGCTAGAACTAGTACATCCCAAGGACATGGTAGTTGCAAAAACATTTGATTTGCCTTGATGTACCATGTCATGAACTACCGTTGGTCCTTCTCGAAGGTGCTAGATTTATTGCATAGCTCATGATAGTTTATTAATCTCTAAGCTAGGTTCGAGGCTAGATCTTTCTATCCCTGGTAGCTAGCTTTGACCACCTCTAATTCCAAATTTCACTTGTAACTTTTACAAAACATCCTTTTGATCTACAAACTCCTTCTCATACAATGCATAGGTGGTTGCCACTTTCCTTTCCAACTCACTTTTAGGATGAACTTATATTAACATGGCAATGTTGGCATATCTAAAGTTAGACAACGCCATGTATTTCTTCAAATCTTCTATTCATAGGTCCTTATTTTTAACTTTTTCTGGGTGGATCATGGCATAATTTTCTAAAATGGCCTACTATTCAAAATTTTGTGCTACCAAGGAGCTAATGTGGGCCTTGGCCATCTTGATTTAATTTTCATTAATTTCCTTATACATGCCAACCTGCTTATGGAAGTGTTCTTTTAAGTTCTCATGTTTCTTGGCCTCATTTTGCCATGTGCTGATTTTTATTACTATCTTCTAGCAAATATTTCATATCTCTTTCATGGAGAGGGTTATATTTTCTTGGTCCAATCTATTCATATCCTAGCTAACCCTCACTAGTTGTTCCCTCAATTGGTGAACACTCTCTTCCGAGATGTTCTTTTGGTTTTTCACTATGGTCAACGAAGCATTCTCTTTAGAAAGATGCTTATTTTCTCCTTGAATAGCAATCAATGCCTTTTTATGTAGATGAGTTCATGCATCTACAGTAGAGGCATTCTAGACCATCATCTCCTTTGCTTGCTTTGCAACTACTCTCTCCTTTTCTAGCTTGGTAAGATCCTCTATTGAGAACTACTCTAGTTGGTCTAGTATGATGAAATGGTTAGGATCCCATTGTTCAGCTTGTAGGGCAACCAGCTCCTCTTACAATCTTTGCATCATAGTTTCTGCATGCTTAACTTCTACCATGATCAAATTTCCTTTTGTGGTGATGAGGTTAGACTGTGCTATAGTGACATCACTGAGGATGTCAAACAAAGTGATCATCACTTGACCTATCTACAATAAATGATCAAGCACATCCTTATACATTGCAGGAGTCATGGAGATCTTGGCTAGCATTTGTGCATCTCTAGTCCCTACCAGATTAGTTAGAGGTACAACATGAACATTGAACAATTCCTTGATGTGATTAGTGATCACCTCTACTGTGCCTGCTACATCCTCATGTTATAGCACCACGATTTTCCAAAGTGACTTGAAAGGATGCAGCATTTCCAAAGATTTGGAAAAACCATTAGGATCACCCTCCTCATAACTGAATTGAGATCTTTCCCCTTCTTGGATCAGTTAATATGGTGGGCTATACAACATCATCCATAACCCAAAAGCTATTGGCCTCATCCCTACTTCCCTAGCTGATGGTTTCAATGACTCATTGCAAGTGGCTCATTGATGGTCTATAATCTTGTGATAGTGGTGGTACAACTTATGCTTATGGGTTTTGATTAGGATCTTATTATGTTTTAGTTCTTGGTTCTACCTCCTTTGTAGCTTCTTACTTCTCACCAAAATCTTTTATTGGGGTTGTGATTTTGAGAAGTTCTACAAAGGAGGCATGTTGAGCCTTTCGAAGGATATCATTGGTATATCTTAAGATTCTTGTGTGCTTGCATAGCTTTCTAATTAGATAGGGAAATGGAAGTGTTGGTCTCCTTGACATTGTTTTCTAGAACCATTGCTGAATTTTCATGAAGTAGTACTGGGGAAGGTTAACTAAAAATTTTTCCATTAAAATGGTACTTCCACTTACCACATAGGTAGAAATTTGATTAAGCCCTTTGGTGGGAAATAGGTGGTATGTCCTGATCTTAAAGTAAGTTCTCTCTTCCAAGGTCATCTCATGGTATGATTTATCTTCTTTTTCTATATGCCCACTTCAACCATAATTTCTTTGTTTTGGGGTTAGATCTAATGGATAGGTGAGAAACCTTGGCCCCTTCATTAGGTAGGTTGAGAGCTATAGCTATATCTTTGACTACATAAGAGACATTCACCCCGTAGATATTTACAGTGGTACCTTTGTCCTTATTGTGCCAGAATTGATAGACTTCCCCTAGGTACCATTCACCATTGTTAGACATGATCAACCACAATGGGGATGCTTTGAGTTGTGTCCACAATGCTTTAGAAGTGACTTCCATGAAGAGACCAAATTTCATTTCCATAATGACCAAAGTGAATATGGACTCTTTTAATGTAGGAACAATGTAGTCAGGGGGCAACGTGAGATGTTGTCCTTATTTGGGAGCTAGTACGTCTATTGCCTCACCTTGGGTCAATTACTTAGTAGTAGGGGCCTCTTGATGGATACTAAAAAATTGGGCATACTTTTAGCATGTTTTGCTTGTTCTTCTTGTTAGCCGTGACCACCATGTGGATGCTTAGAGGCTCTCTACAAGGGTTCACCTTAAGCACCTCTTTTTGGGGCCATCTACAATCAAACAAAAACCAAGTGTTACCCAAGTTATGTTTATTATCCTTAATCAATTTGTACCTTACTCATAACCTTAGTTCATTAAGCTCATTATGAATTTGATTGTAGGGTTAGTAAAATTTTCAAGAAAAAATCCCTCAAAAGGTATCTATCTCTTTCTACGTCCCATTGCAACTAGTGCATTTTTCATTATATGTGGCTTAAAATAATGGTTATAGGCCTAAGGTTTAGAAAAATTGGACATTTGACATTATTGTTAATGTTTTTTCATTATATGTCCTACAATTCTTAACATCCTTACCCTTAGAATACCTTTTTGGTGATAACAAATTTTAACAAATCGACATAAAGTTTGCATGCTTGCAAACCCCCCTCCCCCACACCACAACTAAGTTGAACACTCTAGGTTTAGATAGATTCAAATGGTATGGAAATCAAAGCATTAGAGAGCTAGACATTGCAAGTGGAAGATGGAGGCATAGAGCTTTAAGTCATGAGAAGAAAAACTCGCAACAACTCCCCTAGTAACAAATGAGAGAAATGAAGTTAATGTTGCATAAGGGTCAATTATATATAATTTTTTTTAGACTCAATGTTAGGTACACAACATCAAGTTAGACCCGATGTCAAGGTTTAAAAGTTATGATTTTTATGGGGCTCAAGCATATGCAAATTGAAGCTCTAGGTTTGATTGGAAGGTTGAAAGTTAAATTTTGCAGTTTGGGTAAGTGGAAAAATTAATTGGAGGCACTGAAAGTAGGATAAGGTGAAGTTTTCAATGGTAAAAGTACAAGAATGAGCAAGAAAAAGGACATTGAAAGCCTGATTGTGGGATAGAGTATGTTCATGATAAGGGAAACAATAAAATATAATCATTGGAGTGCATGGAAGGTGAAAACTGATGTGGTCATGTTAAACAAGTACAAATCACAAAAGTTACACAAGTGGATCCTCCCCAAAGGAAATACACATGTTAAAACCCTCGAATTGAGATAATTACTTCATATTACACAAAACCACAAGTTATGAACATTCAAACAATGAGATGGGATGAATTGAAGAAGGGATCATAGAAATTAGGAAATGTGGTATCTTACCATGGTCATAATGAAACCTTGTGTGTTACTAACGGTTAAATAACGACATGTCCTTATTTCCAAGATCCAAACCAGGTCCAAACCACCTTTCAATGACACCACATTGTTTAATCCCATTGACAAACAACCATAGGACTATCGAAGTTGCAAGGAGTAACATCACTTGGCATTTTGTCCATGGGAGGAGCGTTATGATGGCACAATTATTATTATTTTTGATGGTTCTATGAAGCCACCAACCTTCAAGCATGGGTACATGTCTTTCCATTGGGATCCACAAAAGCTTATTTAGTGTCATGTGAAGTTTCTCTTACTCTCATTTTTCGTTAGATCTACAAGGATATGGTTACAACCTCATCAACATGATAGAACATATAGAAGTAGTTAAAGAGAATCGACAAATCCCCTTGATGTCACACCCTTTACATTCCCTCTTAGTTCTATACTCTTCCATTTATACATAATGATTATGAACTTATTTAGAGTTTGGATGATGAAAAAGGTTACCATTATGACTAGAGCAAGAACCTCTTATTAGTGGAATGGCTGAATGGATGTCATGGTCACAATGTTTGAATAATCAGTTCCTTGTGACTCAATAACATAGAGCAAAAACCTCACCTCAATGAGCAACATGGTCAATAGTGTGATTACATATAAGGAAAATTAAAACAACAACAAAAAAGAATAGGAAAATGATAAAAAATTGTAAAACAAAAAGATAAAGAGTACTTAAAAATCCTAAAGATTATAATGGGGGTAACCTCCATGACTAAACATTTGGTCATGGCTAAGATTAATAAGTGGATGAAAGGGATCCATGCACGTAAGAAACATTGGGAACCCTTCATGCCCAAGCTACTAAGTGCCTTTTGGAGGTGTGGTGGTTAGGTAGAAAAATTATTGATCACACACCTGATTGTTATATGTATGGTGGGTTAGGATATGAGGTGTGTTAACATTATGGATGGTTGGCCCATGAGTGCACCATTGATTATGAGGTGGCATGCATGGATTTATTCATATTTTTACATTTGTAGATTCATTATTTGGATGTGGAATTAGAGGACTAATGGATGGTGGCCTTTGTCTACTATTGAAGGATGTTGGTTGAGATAAGGAAGGAGATGCACCAGATGGACATTGTACTAGCTTGGTTGATGTGGTGGGTGCATGTGTGGTTTGTTTTGGCTTATGACCTTTTCTCCAGAAGGGACATTTTTGATGTTGGAGTTGGGACCCACTAGTGTCAATGTGTCTTTGGATATTTACAGCATATGTAGCATTCATTGGTTGATATTGAGGTGTTAAACCTTCTTGACTTAGTGGTAGTAGCACATAAAGAGCTGGATGATGAGAATATCGAGGGTAGGTTAGATGGTAAGAGGCATGAGGTGGTGATCATTTAGGGGATGTCATGTATTGATGGTACTTGGGAGAGTGGTAGTGGCAATTTGAAGTGAAGGATGCTAAACTAGTTGAAGAAACAAGATGTTGAGCATAATATCCATGAGGTTTCAACAGGTGCGACTAATTTGGTGGTGGCCTATCCCATGACTATGGTTGTTGCCACTATGGTTGAGGATGTTGAGGTTGGTAATAAGTACCCATAGGATGGTATGATTGGTTATGGGACTATTTATAATTACCTTGTGGAAGAGGAAATCTCTTGAGCATGTGCTTTTGCACAAACTTTGGATTTAAGGCACCTACCCAATACTCCTGTACATGCAACAATATAGGGTATTGGCCCTTTGGATGGTCATATATGCATAGTTTGCATCCATCATCTTCATCTATGGTAGAGTCTTTAGCCTCACTTTCATCAACCATTCTTTTGGTCTACTGAAAAATGTTCCTAACTATTTCTTGATTTTGTATGCTTTATTGATTTTGATCACCTAACATGTGTTGCATGAGCTTCTCCACAACTATCTCAACAAGAGTTGTGACAATATCATTTATCCATTTGGACATCTTATTAAACTTTGCTTCTAAATCATCTAGAGACTCCTTTTTTGGAAAAGTGTGTTGTGGGATCATCTTATCAAAGGTAGTTTCATTCTCCTTACCATAAATTTGGACCTCCTTCAATTGATGAGTTATGTACCATTGACATTTCTCAACATTCTCCCATTTGCATATCTCTCCTTTTTCTTTTACCATACATGTTATTAGCTCTTTGATATAATGGCCTAGGGGCTCATATAATTGCCCTGGGGCATGTATTCCAAGGGTTGCCCTTGTTTCATTATGAAGTCCATCTATGATGTGGTAAAGTTTCTCTTCCTTGGAGAAACCATGGCCTAGGCATCAATTCAGTAAGGCATAATATCTATTTAAGGCCGTGTCCAAGGGTTCATGTTGTTCTTGTTTCCACTCTTGGATTTGTCTCCTCAAATTGGACACTCTTTAATAGGTTTGTTATCTCTTGTTGAAAAGTTCTAGCTTGTAGACCATTATCAAATTGAATTTAGTTTTAACGATCGACACCACACTTTGGCTCTATCAATTAATATTCTAGGAAAGAGCTTAAGCTTTTGCCACTCACTTTCCATGTTGTAGAAGGTGCAAGCATCATGGAAGACTTGTAAATTATGTTATGGATTTGAATCATAACCCCCTACAAATTTTGAAATATTATTCATGTCAAGCCTAGGTAGAAAGGTCTTTTTGTGATGCCTATGAGATATCTTAACTACCTTTATGATATGAATTAGGCTCTTAGTGGCCAATAGGGGTTCATCATCATCAAACAAATTGTGAGGGAAATTTCTACATTCATGGTGATTTCTTTAACTTTTCCCGTGGGTTTGATTTTGGTTTTTAGTCCAACATTTTAATGGAGCTCTATCTTTATTCCTATGTTCATCTTCATCAGAACTAGAGATTGAAGGGCAATAGGAAGATGAGGAACTAGAAGAATTGCCATTGTGGTATTCTTTAGGGTCCCTTGATTTATCATTTCTAGGTTTTGAGGAGGTCTTAGGCCTTGAGGCCTTCCCTAGTTTAGGACATGCATCATCTTCTCCAAGATTGTCTACCTTAGGTGAATGTAGTCTTTGAGTATTGTCAAGGTGGTTATGATCATAAGAAACCCTCGCATAAGGTTGATCACTTCAATTTTCTTCATCATATATCTCATTATGTCTCCAATGAATGTGTTCGGTATATAGTGCATAGTCAGTTCCTTGTAAGAGAGACATTGTTGTTGGTTATAGTGTGTGTGATTTAGTACTTCCTAAAAGATATATCATTAATGATTTTTACATTAATCTTGTATAATATAACTTATCTAAATAACTAGCATCATCCTTGGTAATGACATCAATGATGAGTAGCGAGGTACCCCTATATTCAACTATAAAAATCAAAAGTATTCATGCATGATCTGGTTGAATTCCATGGATGGGACTAGTTGTGGAATTTAGATTGTTATGCTTTGATCGAAGTTCACTATCTTCCCACTTGGACTAGTGGTAGCTTTGTCACATATGGTTTAGTTGAAAGTGAGGTGTATGATGTGGTTCCTAATTCTATGCTATGCTACTCCTAATGATAGAAAGAGATAAATTAATTAACTAATGAATAATGGAAATTAAGGCTAAATTAGCTTAAGGTGATGGTATCCACTCTTAGTCATTCGTACATGTTTTGGAATTCATCAGCTACTTTTGGGATTTCCAAGTGTACATCATTGGTTATACCAAATGATACACCTTTGGGTTACCAAGTACTTCCACTTAAATGCTTGTGATTACGGCATATGCATTTCACTTAACGAAAAGAATAGTACATAACAATAAATGGATATATTTAACTAAAGAAAGTAGTAAATAATTAAAGCAATAATAATCTAAGTGGATGTTAAAATGATGGAAGTAATCTTGATCTTTATTGCTAGCCATGTAATGCGTCCAAGTACGTCACACTCGAACAAAGGTGTTGTATGATTACAAACATTACATTGTAGGTATGCACTAGAAATAACAGACTTTAAAGAAAAGAAATTGAAAACTAACTTGAAAATTGAAAGCTAAATATTTTCTAAGATATCCCATTCAAAAGCCCAAGTGCAGTATTTATAGGTGGAGTCCAGATAAGGTGATGTCAGGTATTTGATGTCACTTTTTAGTTCCAACGTTGGGTATGTAACTTTTCGTATCTAACATCAAGGACCATCAAATCACAACTCACGACAATTACTTCAAGAAAAAAAAAGAATAAACAAACATAATTCATTAACCTAAAATGTTGAGATTAAAGGGTTGAAATTAAAATGGAGGTTTCCATTCTCATAATTAACATACTTGCATTAATGTAAAATGTTGATATTGAAGAGTTGAAATTAAAATGGTAGTTTCTATTATCATAATTAACTTACTTTAAAGTTGGGAGTCCTTGTAATCTTTGAGATGTATTATTATGTAATCATCTAGTTTACTTGTTATATGTAATTCCATTTTGATTTAGTTGGCAATTTTATTTACACCATATTAAATCTAATAAACTAAATGTAAAAGCTTACCATCTCTTAGGTGTTATTTCCATCAAGTATTAGAATGCACTAGCAAGCTTTGCTTAAGTTCTTATCATCTTAGAATTAAAGGTGGATGATAGATTCAACTTGTTTGAGAATAGAGCATTTGTAGATTATGCAGATAAAAAGCCCTTGAAGATGAGTTATACATTTTTTCTTATTTTATGACTACCCATTTGAGACACTAACATTATCATGTTATATCAAAAGGATTATATTATTTTTTTTTGATGCTCCCATTTGAAACACCCAAAAAAAATGCGAGGTCATTCTCGCTTCACTAGGCATTGCAATTTGTGCAACGTTATGGCAATTCCCCGAGAGGAGAACGCTTTGAATTCAGGTTGGCCAGTTCAACAAATTTTCTAATTTGGGCATGAATAGACTTTACGAATCATCTTGCCTACCTACCCAAGTGGCTTGCCCAGCTGACAACCTACTTAGAAACGATGTGCGGAGTTGGCAGCAGCATTCTAGATGCGTGAAACAGTTCTACAAGTTTTCTAAGGCACGAAGTCTGCTACGCTATGCTAAGCCCCTCTATGTAGCATAGCAAGCTTCAGAAAACATTTGCAAAGAGAAGTGTCATGCTACGCTACGTAACATAGCATGGCATAGCAAAAACTATATAGCCGGTTTCATTGCCCAACTTTAAGTCCTCCAGTAATGTCCCTTTTCGTTAGGAAGCAACGGACTATGTCTACTACTAAGCTACGCTGAGCTACATGGCGTAGTGAGGCATAGCAATCCTACAGAAGAGACAGAAGGTAGCTCAAAGAGCAAGGCCAGCAAGGTTGCAAGTTCCGTAGTGTAGAAAGCAAGGTTTGAAGATTAGCCAATTTTTCGTGACTAAGGCCAGATGCTATGCTACGCTATGCTACATAGCGTAGCAAGTATGTAGCATAAATGTAGCAAAATAGAGGACTACATGCTACACTACACCGAGCATGCTATGCTATGACATACAGTAAAGCATGCGAGTCGTTGCGCAACATCAATGCACTTCACCTAATTGGACCATTAGCACATGTCTCCAGATGCTGATGACATAATTATGGCATGGGAGGCTCACAGTCGCAGCATTGCAGACTTACAGTCATAACGGTCATGCATGTCCAACGGCCATGTTAGCACGTGCAGCGTAAACAAGTTAGCAAAGGGCTAGGGCACGTGGCATCCAAATCACCCCTTTCACGCACCGTTGGTCCTATAAATACCTCAATGAGCAAGATTCAAGGGGTTTGGGTTAAAAAAAATCTTTGAGGGTTCGAATTCTTTTGAAGTCCTTGATTTCTCCTCTCTTTGGCACTCAAGTTCTCCTCCTGACACATTGTTACATTGACCATTGTGTAAGCTCTTTGTTTGACACCGTAGAAAATTAGCATTACCCACTGACCTTTTTTTCATCCTTATTCTACTAGCTTGGTAGAATCCCCACATGGTTAGCACCTAAGTCCGTGCCCAAGCGCACAACCTACCTTGCTATACACGTGCTAGTTACCTTCGGGATCTCTGCACTCTGCAACGCTGTGCAACCGACTATATCCATCCTGATAGAGCGAGCTTGTAGCTTCGGAGCGGTGCATTTTTCTAACTATATTTTACTTTGTTTCCTGCTTATTGTTGCGTGTTACATTGTCTTTTACTTTATTTAAATTTCAAGCATTATTTTACATTTTCACCCCCATTTTCAAATTATATGTTGCAAAAGGCTATATAGACGCCGACTAAGTCCCTGTCTAATTGAAAAGACCGTTCAGGGTGCCTCATATCTGCACACACCTAGCACGGCCCTCCAATGGGTACAGGGTTGAGACTGTCATGCCTGCCAACTCCTCGGTGTTTTCCAGCCCCTGATGTTTTCAGTTGCAATAGTTTTTTGGTAGTATAAAAAGGGCCTTCAGTGCATTTTCCACATGTCACGGTAGTTTTATGAGCCTTCTGCACCCTGATACACATAAGCGTAAACGTGACACCCTTTCGTGATTGTTTGCACTTTGTGTAGTGTAGATCGGACACTTCGACGGTTCCTCGGGAGCCTTACAGAACACAAAGCCTCCAATTGCCAATTAACTAGCCTATTTGATGGTAGTCTTACGTGTGCTTTATACCTCATTGCGCATTAGCGTATCATGTGGTATAGGTTAGTTGCCTCGACGGTTCCTCTGGAGCCCCGTGAGACTTAAAGCCTACTTGTTCACTGGTTAACTTGCTTGCCTCATGGTCTTGCATGCTTTCTGTACCCACCTTACGTGGTACAGATCAGTTGCTTTGATGGTTCCTCTAGAATCTGGAAAGATGTGAAGCCTTCTTCTTGTTGCCTGTCAATCTCTTTGTTCTTTTTGCAATTTTGGTGCTCTTTGCAAAACTACTCAGCTGGCAATGGCTTTTTCAACCACTACTGTCAATGCCTTCAACGTGGAAGCTCCCTTTGACATTGAAGTTCCCATCATGGTTCAAGGCACTACTAGTGCCAAACAAACATTGAACCTAATGTTGGAAATGCATCGATCTCTCAGAATCGAAAACCAGGGACCTGAGGGATTGGCCCAACAACATGAGTGTTACAGTTTCCTTTGTGCAAAGGTGCAGGCTAATCTGCCCTTGGACGTGCATGAACTCAAGGACAAACGTAGCTTTGAGTTTTCTTATTGCAATGGGAAGGAGTTCGTTCCTACTCTTGGTGTTTCTTTACCTTTAACATAGGCGTACCAAAGGCTTCTAGACCAACTAATCTAGTTGGCTAGGCTTAGAGAGAAATAGGACATAGCGTCCAACCAAGATGACATTTTCTAGGATGGACAAGAGGAACTCAATTCCCAATTGGACGAGGGAGGTCCAATCGACCTCGCTCCTTCCCCTCCTACCCAATCCTTCTGGGCCAAGTTGTCATCTATTATGGCTCCCTTTGGAATCATGCCTACGCTTCCACAACCCGCGAATACAACTATTATGGGTAGGCATTCCAATCTTGTAGTGTTTCAACACTCGTGCTCGACTTTTTCGCTTGCTCTGTTTGTAACTACTATCCCTTTATAGGCTATTCAGTAGTCTATTCCCATGGCACATAACATGTCGATCATGGCTATCCTGCCACATGGGCATACTATACCTACTTCACAAACATACACGACTTCTGCTTCTATTCCTACATTTACCTCTGTTCCACCCATTGTGGTGGGCCTGGGCCCATCCACATGGTGGGCCCCATTTTCTTCTTTACCTACCCTACAACCATTACAGATGTCTCACTACGTGCACTCTCAAATACACCAAGCCTCATAGTTAGCACAACCTAACACAGGGCTATGGTATATGCTGTCGGTGACACAAGCAGTTTATTCAACAGCCCAACCCGCGATTGCTACGTCAACAACACCACTTGCTGGGTGGTGGAAAACATAGGTAGCACTACTTGCTGGGGTTGTCCCAATGGTACCATCGATGGATCACACCGTCAGCCCCCCATACCATGTGTGGGCATGGCCTCTGCAGCACCCCAATAGTCTACAGCATCACCGGGTCTGGACCAAGTGTTCCAGCTCATCAAGACCCTCATTGAGAAAATAAAATGCCTCAAAGCTATTGGGTCTGACACGGTACAAGTCATGGACTTCTACCAGGATGACCCCATTAGCCCTGTAATCCCTACTTTGACGCTACCCCTAGGGATGTCTCTTTTGCACTTCACAAAGTACGATGGGGAGGTAGATCCCAATGCAGATCTTGTCAGCTTTAGGTCTGAGTCTTTGCTACTGCAGCAATGGCCGCACACGATCATTCATGTCTTTGCCATGTCCGTAGCTAGAAAAGCCTTGAATTGGTACCATGCATTGGAATGCTCATCTATTTCAACTTTGGAAGAGCTTCTAACCTATTTCATGACGTGCTTCTAGTACAACTTGAAGCTAGAAACCATGCTAGACTAGTTGATGAGTGTAAAACAAGACCCCCTAGAGGCAGTCCAAAAGTTCATCCAGCACTGGAGCACAACCCTTAACAAGATCTGTGACCCCATCGTGGAGGCCCACCTGCTGGCCATCTTCAAGGGTGCAATGGACTTCATCATGTCCAAACTATACTACCTTGCTCCTTGCTCTCTTAGTTAGGCTTTTGCCCAGACTAAGAGCATACAAGACGCAGCCAAGGCAAGCAAAGACCTAGCATACATCACTTACAAGAACATCTTCACAAAGAAGGAAAAGGGTAAGGCCGCAACAACCATAGTGGCCGCTGTGGTAGCAGAGGCCAACCCCAAACCTAGTAACAATGGTGGCAAGAATAGTAAGAAACCAGCCACACCCATGGTTGATCCTGTGCCTAGACCAAGCTAACTGCCACAACTCACTACACCCACACCTGAGACATGTGCACAACCCAAGCCCAACTTTGAGCGCAAAGACTACTCAAAGTACACCCCACTGGCCCTTAAGCCTTCAAAACTTCTAAAGAAACTACTGGTAGTGGAATACATCTAGCACAAATAGATGTCAGAAGAAGCAATAGTGAAACATCAACGCTACTACAAGCTTCTTAGGAACCCCTCTTTAGCCCTACCCAATGAGCCTCCCAATCCTAGGGGTTTTAGGCTAGAAAGGTTTTGTGATTACCATCAACAGTGTGGTCACAACATGGATTACTACCTAGTTTTGTAGGAAGACATCCAAAGATTAATCGACCAAGGGATCTTGGTGCTCGACGAAAGTAACCCAGTATGCCCCGAAAACTAATCTCTGTACGTCTACATAGACCCCCTCAATGTCAACAATGCCTGTTACATAATCAATGCCATCGACATCAACAGTGATCCTAGGCCATCCCAGTAGCCATTTGTAGTCCATGTGCCTCAGTGTAGTGCATCAGTACCACAAGTAGCTAATCAAAGCTCACAACAACCTTTCGTCTTAAGAGTCCCTTCATGGGCATCCATCTTTGCACAACCTGCTGGTAGGGCCACGCAGCCCCAGCCACTGACATCCCTAGGTCCATTCTTCATTAGGGGGCTGACGTCCTCAATGGCCCCTGTCTTATGCAAAATAGCTAAGCAGCCTTCTCACTCCGTAAGGTGAGAAGTCAACTTCACAGGTAGGTTGACTAAGGGAAGTACCATCCCAGGTACTCCAAAACCTACATCGTCACTCCCTGCATTTGTGCCAAAGACAGGTTGACATGACCATGCAGCTTGCATCATTCTGCTAACAAGGATCTGAGCCCAGATTTGAAGTTGCTTCTCCTTGAGAAATTCATCTTCTAGGATGGATAGAAGAGTAGGAAGCCATCAAACTAGAAGGTGACCAAGATCTCTTGGACACCTTCACATAGGTCAAACAAGCGCTAAAACAAAAAAACACTACCCTGAGCTTGTACGACCTGATCATGATAACCGCTCCCCACTACGAGACTTTGATCAGCATGTTGACAGTGACTCCGGTCAACGAAGACATGCTAGCAAAGGAGGAAGCGATTTACTCGGTCATGCTTCCCTACGCACTTGCAAGGTTAGAGGAGCCCCAACTAACCTTCCACAACGACACTATTAGGAAAGCCCCTGAGTAGGGTTAGGTGACCACGTCACCTCTATTCATGATAATTCAGGTAGGTCAACATTGGATCTGAAGGGTACATGTTGATGACGGGGCCGCTACAAATGTCATCCCCTTCCCCATTGTGTACAAGTTGGGCTTGGTTGACCAGATCAAGCCCACAACGATGACATGCTTAAGGTTGTTCAATGGGACACGAGTCGTGGTAAGGGGCACAAATCACATGAACTTCGTAGCAGGGGACCACTTCCCCATGGACAAAATGTTCATTGTGGTCAAGGAAATGCTTGGGTTTAACCTGATCTTAGGGAGATTGTGGTTAGCACAACTTAGGGTTGTCTCCTCAGCCATACACTAGGAGATTCACTTGCCTTACGCAGGAAGAGAAGTGGTGATTCATGGTGATGAAGTAGCAATGCAAGCAATCCACAATGTAGGTGTGGAAGAAGGCTCAGAAGTCATGACTTCTAAGAACGAAGTGTCTGCTGCAACCTACATTGACTACCCGACAAAGGGGTCAGCTCAGCAAGTTGATCCCTTAAATGAAAACACATGGATTGAATTGCGCTTCCAAATGGGAGGTGACGACGTAGATAAAGGCCTTGGCGGAGTGTCTCAGCCTTACATCTCATGCAACCTGCATCAGGTCAAGAAGCAGCTTTGCCTAGCATAGCAACCCCACTGCTTCCTGCCCACACATTGTTCAACCTGAAATGGCCTAAAACTAGCAATACGTTACGACCTGAAATGACCTAAAACTAGCAATGCTACGCTATGGCCTGAAATGGCCTAAAAAAAACTAGCACACGAAAGCATGAAAGCTCTACACAACGCATGTATGCAATACACAAGATAGCACAAAATTTCCTTACTTCATTTATAAAACTATTCTCCTTTAGTGTTTGCAAAATTCAAATCTAAAATTGCAAAAAATCCAAAATTTTGAATTCTCAGAAAGGGTCCCATGTTGTCATGGGTCACTTCTAATTGCATTATCTCTACCATTTGTTCCTGCACCATTTCCCTTTGCACCATCTTCCACTGCTTGGTCCATTGCTGGCTCCTCAGTTCCTCCCTCTACGAGTGCTGCACCATCACTTGGGGCCTACATCATGAGGGTGAAGTTGTCAGTGAGGCCAACAAATGCAAATTACAACCAAGCATAAACATTAACGTGGTAGAGCACAACAAACTTGAGTAGGTCCCGCATCTATCTCGAAAGGTATCTAGCTTAAGATAAGCTCATGGAGACTCCAAACCTCCTCTACCATGACATCTACCCAACGCCTTCTGTTTGGTATAGAATCTACTGCGGCAACTCTTTCCCTTTCAGCGGGTGTCCACCTTGGTTGCCTCGGAGCATAGGAAACAACCATAGCCTCTCCTATGGGAAGGGTCACCTTCAAGTTAGGAGCTTTCATCAGCTTGACCTACTCTTTGAACTTGTTGTAAGCCTTAAAAGCATCAATGGCATTTACAAACACTTCGTACGTAAATGCCTCCACAGTAGCGTCTTCGTATAACTTGTGATGGGTGGAATTATCCTATTTATACATATGCTTATGGTTTCTCTGGGTCTGCCCCCATTTGAAAATCTTGGTGCTGAGGTATTTTAGATCTTGACACTTCTGGTCTAGCAGGTCCATCTGCATGCACTACTCTATCAGTTCATAGATAGTCTCAACGTTCTGGCATGCAACTATCCAAAACCTGGCATGGTCTACCATTACTGTGCACCAGTCCTTATTGTTAGTTTTTTGGGCCATGAGGAATTCATTCCTTGACTTGAGATCCTCCACCTTGGACCTCAGGTTAGCCTCCCTCTACTTTGCCTACTGGGCTCATTTCCACAATTCCTCGTTGGTACACATGCACTCCCACAGAGAGTATGTCAAGTGCAAAGCACATTTGCAGACCTCATCATACGCACGACAAGACACCTTGGTCGCCTCTGGCGAGAATGTGGATATGACACCGACCTTCAAAGGTCATGTCGGGTCCCACGTGAGTTGAGAGGCTGCCATGACATAAAGAATGCACTAGTCACATTAGCATAGCATAAGCAGTGAAATGCAAGAAGTTTTATCATAACATCACGAGAGTAGATAATACTAAGTACCTACTTCAGGGTCCACCTACCAAAGGCATCTAATTATGTCATCAATAATCCCCTACATAAACATGAATTTGTTAGGGATTTCAGCCTAAGGTCCGACGTGAACCGGAGTAGGTCCTGTGGCATCAACTGTAGCATCTGTTGCATAACCAACACATTAGCGATGACCAAACGGACTACGACAAGGTAGACATATCGCAAAACTCACCAATGTCCTGTTGTGATCTCTCATCTGGCTGACGCATAACGATGGTGGAGGCCTGCCCAAAAGTTCCTACTAGGTCCTTGTGGACCTCCTCTTCATGCGTTGGTGCTTTTCCTTTGAGAAGACTAGTGTCTTGTTTATTTGGGGGGATCTCCCCAGTAGGAGGATTCTCCCTAATGATGAGAGCCCCTACCTTAGTTGCAGGAGCTTCCTTCTTCTTAACCAGAGCCCCTCTCTTCAAAACTGGGGCCTCTGTGTCCTTATTCGTCAGCCCCACCTTAGGAGTTGACACCTCTTCATCGCCTATTTCTTCTTCTTCTCTTTCTTCTAATGGTTAAATGCGTTGGTATTAGTTCAAAGCAAGTAGCTTGAGGAAGATGCCACACTATGCTATGTCATCTAGCATAGCATAGTGTAGCAGACAACAACAAAACAAACACTGAATAAAAGATCTTACAAATAGGAGGTTGCATCCTTTGTGGTTTAAGCCGCAGTCTTTGCCCCTCCTCCTCCTCCACACGAAGGGTTAGGAAAGGCCTCTTCCACTACAATGTGCTGGCAACCATTTCAACTACGAAGCGTGCACCCCAAGATACACTACCATCCATAGTAGGGGGTGTCTCTCCTACGTTGTCTTGGTTGTGAACATTGCGGGTTTACCGATCCTTAGTTGTTATCGAAAACAACTCGCCAACTACTTCTAGGAGATCCTCGGCTTGCATGGTACGAAAGACTTGGTGAATCTGCGACTCCACAAGACCTAGTTTTCTCTCTCCCGAACCACTAGGAACTCCATGAAGTGCTTGAGGTAGCTTATATAAAAGGTGTAGGTTGTGTTGGAATGGGAGTCCATTTTCGCACGATGTCCCAAAACCTCAGCCTACAAGCCTTTACACAGGGACTCAACCTAATTGTAACAAGTTCCCTCCTCCATAACCTCACTCATTATCCAGGCTTGCTTAAGCCCTAGGACCTTGACCTGGGTAAGTAGCTAGGGGAATGCACGAGCGTGAAAGATACGGTAAAACTCCTTGATGAGTCCCTCCTTGAGCTTCTCCATAGGGAGCCCCTTTTGCTTCTTGAGAAGCCCTAGCCACTCCTAGAGGTCCTTATTCTCAAGGGTCAACTCTGTCTTGGACTTTGACCCTACCAAAATGCCTTCAGAGGGAATGCCGAATAGATCCACGAATAGCTAGTCATTAATGTTAATGACCACTTGCATGCCATGCACAAGTAGGTAAAAATGGCCCACCTTGTCGAAAAAGGACCCGACCAAGGTGAGCATCTCAGTCATGGGAACGTTTGGATTCGAGGTTAGGAGTAGATCCATAAGCATCACATTTTTGATGTTCTAGAGTAGGGCGTTTGAGGCTTCGCTATTCAGCCAGCACTGGATGTTCTCTACTTCTCCATACTTGAAGTAGACATTCCCCCCTGTGCCTTAGTGGTTACCACCATCACATCCTTTGGTGTCTTCACCCCTATAGTAGGTTCAAAAAATGGTTAGCACAAAGATGCAAAAAAGAATTCACAATTTGCAAAGGCATTTAAACACATGACATTTAATGCTTGACCTATCAGTTCGATATGGCAGTGGGAACTGTGGGAGTGCAACTAGAGCCTGTTCAACCACGATCAACTTTAAAGGTTTCATCCACTCCTCATCCAACTAGTCCTGTCCCTTACATTGATTGTAAAGGGGAGAGTACACGTATGGGTAGGTGTGGTACTCACCTTCGCATTGCCCGATTACACCCACCCGCAGGTTCTAGGTGGAAGAAAATTCCTGTAGGGTTAGTTGTGTTGTGGCCAATAGACTCAGAAGGTCATGAACACCATCCTCATCGAGAAAAAACCTAGTAGCAAACACATACTATTAGCATTAGGTCACCATGGCCAACATCACATAAATGTCATAGAACAATGTTGCAAAACTCACCCACCAGCAAAATAGATGGTTCCTTGAGGGTTCTAGAAGCACGTCATCATAAAACGTGTAAGGAACAATGTGTTGAAGTAGTGGTAGAAGTCATACTCGACCATCTTCCAGATCCATGCTAAGTGCCTTAACCTTGTTGGGCATTGATTGGATCCTTCCCCCCACCTGTGCGTGATCGTTCCGTTAGTCAGGAACCTCAAAATGTCTCAGCTTGCCCCAGGAAAAATGACTTTTGTAATGTCAACTGCCTCCTCTTACTCTAGGGAGGACCAAACGATCAAGCTGAAGTGGTCAAGGAGGAATTGTAAGAAGTCCTATGCCCTTGGCCTAAACCAAACCCCTCAGTCATCCATACGCAACTAGGCAGGAGGAACTTTAGCCACAGGTTTGCCCACATGACATAGGACCCCTCTAACTTTCAAAAGAATTAGCTTGGGTCTCAACCCCACCTTTCACAACACAATTCGCAAATGGTAGCATCATATCTAGGGGCTACATAGCAACATCTAGAGATCCATACATATAGCGTAGCACAACTCTCCATCCACACATAGCGTAATAAGGGCATGAAGGCCTAGTGTAGCAAGAACATGCAAATAGCCTAGTGTAGTAACAAACAATAGCACCATACCCTAACAAAACATATGTCGCACCATCACATCATGGCCTAACCCTCACAAGGATTCTACATTGCGCCATTTGAAGGATAAGTAGCCTAAACTGCCTAAGCCCCCACGGTTATGAAAGCTACGATGATGGTAGTTTAAGCGGTCTTGCGTGCAACAATGACATGATGTTCATGCATCTTCTATGACCAAAACAACAAGAGTGACTATGCAAAGGGCTAGAATGATGTGACAACAGGAAAAACACAAGCAACCAAGAATGGATGCAAAGTGGAGGATGAAAATAAAAACAACGAATAATAGAAAACACAAAACATAAAAAAAGGTAGAGGAAGCATAACCTACTGGGTCAACGGTATGCTTCTCTGTGCCACAACACGTGACTGCGTCGTGCACCCTAGGGTCTTTTTCACCTCATCGACCTTTGCAAGTGCAAAATGAGTCTTAGGAGCCATTATCCCAATTATAGATTCATGCTCTTTGCTATAAAAAAATTTTCCTTGCTAGCTGCTATCATAATGGCTTTGCACTCCGAAATTTCCTTGTCCTCTAATGTGGGCTCTGTGCTCTTACGGTAAAAGTGGTAAAATCCCAGGGCTTTATCCCTATTTATGGCCGTGATGGCAAGGTGGAAAAACTTGTTTCCTTCCTTCTCTGATTAATGCGGAGCATGCCGTATAGCATAGCATGCTCACCACGACATCATAGCACTGTTAGCATTAAAGCCTTGACACACTTCGAGTCAGCAGCATGCCTTCCCAAAAATAAAAAAAATATGTTTGTTTTCACGACGAGTCCGAAAAGACCTTACACTAGCAATCTTAGCATAGTTGCACTTTGACTGGTGCGAAAAGACCCCAAACTAGCAATCTAGATTTGTTATATTTGCAGTCTGCAATTACATGGGTGGTTTCACATCTTCCTGTAGTTTCACACTTCCACATAGACAGTATCACAATTTCTAGTAGTTTCATGTCAGCATTCCACGTGTTTGTCTTAATGGTTTTGCATATTTTGCGCGTGGCATCTCTTGTTTCATGTATAATCATTCTGCATGTTAATGTGTTGCATATTACAATCTAGCAGTTCGAAATGACACTAAACTAGCAGCTTGGCATTTGCATGTTAATAGTTTCACAGCTTCATACTTTTGCATCGACAACTTTACATCCTTAGCAGTTCTGCACTCTCATGTCTTGACGGTCCACCATGACCTTAAACTGGCAAACTTTAATCTTTACATCATCAAACTTTGCAAATTGCATCTTGTTGCTACTTTGTAAATTTTTGTTGTACACAATCTTTGCCAATAGATGCCTCTTAACTGGGCTCTTGTCTCCTATTGGCAAGTTAAGCAAGGGATGGAAATCCATCATGACCTCTCCACGCCCTTAATGTTAGCAGGTCCATAGGGTAAGCTCGCGAGGTAGTTGAACCCCAACATGATTGACTGGGGGTCGACCATAGCTAGCATCATAGCAGCCTTAGAAGCATCCTCAGACTGGCTCGAGCATCTAGTCAAAGCCCTAGATTTAGAGGTCAGGGATGTGACCAAGGACCCTCTTATCGAGATGCCCTTCACCACATCTAAAGGAGAGATAAACACATTGAAACTTAGCTCCCTCCTAGATGCACAAATGCACAATAGCATAGGCAAGATCCTGCAAGATAACATTAATGCCTTCACATGGTCATACAGTGAAATGCTGGGTCTAGATCCATGGCTGATTTAGCACAACATCATCCTAGACCTGTGCATGAAGGCAATCAAGTAGAAGGCTTGTAAAGTTAAGCCAGAAATCACACTAGCTATGAGGGATGAAATCACAAGCTATACCAAGCTGGATTCATCTGTGTGGTTGACTACTCAGATTGGGTGTCCAACATCATTGTGGTTTCAAAGAAAATGGGAGGAATACATATCTGTATAGACTTTCAAGACTTGAACAAGTTTACAATCAAGGACAACGTCCCACTCCCAAGCATTGATCAACTCATCGATACCACGGCTGGCCATGCTCTACTATCCTTTATGGATGGTTTCTTCAGAGATAACCAAATCCACATTAACCTAGAGCACCAGCTATCAACAACCTTCATGACCCCATGGGGTACCTTTTGCTACACTATGATGCCCTTTGGGCTCAAAAATGCTAGAGAAACATACCAGTGAGACACGACCTACATTTTTAGCGACCACATCCTAGAAATGTTAAATGACTATGTGGATGATATAGCCATCATGTCCAAGGAGGTAGTTGATTGCCCACACAACCTAGGAATAGTCCTCTAGTGCTACCAAATGCATGATATGTGCCTCAATCCTAAGAAGTGCATCTTTGGGGTGAAAATCGGACGCATGTTAGGGTTCGTAGTATCGAAGGCCAAAATATAGGTGAACCCTGATAAAGGCAGGGCCATCATCAACTTGATGCCTCCCACAAACCTTAAGAAGATACGTGGCTTACAGGGTAGAGTACAATTCATTCAAAGGTTAATAGCAAGGTTGACCAACAAGTTACATCCCATGCAACATCTTCTAAAGAGGGGGGTTAACTTTGAGTGGACAACCCAGTGTCAACAAGCCTTCAAATACTTGAAGAAGAAGCTTTCACACCTCTCGACTGTGCATCTGCCACAAAGGGACAAACCCTTCTTCATCTACCTTATCACCTCCAACACATCTATCGTGGCACTGCTATGTCAAAAGCAAGACAACGGTTCTGAGATACTGATGTATTACCTAAGCCATGCACTAATAGCGCATGAGGCAAAATACAATGAAGTGGAGAGGAATTACCTCGCCTTAGTGTTTGCACTAAAAAATTGGAGGCATTACTTATTCTGTAGTACAACCAACATCATTTGCAAAAGCAATATACTTCGGGCTATCACTAATAACCTATGCGAAAGTAGCAAGATAGCCTAGTGGAAGGCGATAATCATGGAGTTCGATTTACACTACATAAGTCAATTGTTGACGAAGGGTCAAGCCATAGCAACTCAACTCGCGGTCAGGCCACCATAGACCTCAAATTCCTAGATGAGCACATCAGAAATATCAATGTTGTCCCATCGCATCTCAAAGCCACTTTACATTTCAACGACACATCAACTACGCAAGGAGGTAGCGTAGCCATCATCATCACATTTCCCTTTGGGGAAATGCATCCATCCACTTATCGTTTTACATTCCCATGCACCAACAATGTGGAAAACTATGAAGGGTTGCTCAAAGGCCTCTTAACTGCCTGAGCATTACACATACAACACCTGGCAGTCCGGGGAGATTCACAGCTAGTCGTGAGTCAAATCACCAAGTTCTATGCCTGCAAGGCTATGCACTTGCAAACCTACTGTGAGTTAGCAAAAACCCTTCTTAAGTAATTTGTGACCACAAATGTGTAACACATGCTATGCAATGAGAACACCATAGCAGATCCCTTAGCTACCCTTGCATTGAACATTCCATCACATTCCTTGGAAAACCTACCAATTTCAATTATTGAATGCACAGAGCCTATCACTCAAGTGGAACACGTGGCCTCCGTCAGTGCTATGGATATCCAAGAGTGGTATGTCAATTTTAAAACCTACCTACAGCATGGCAAACCCCTAGGTGGACTGACACCTACCCAAAGAGATGTAATGCGTAAGCATGCTCAGCAATAGGTGCTCGTGGGAAATGACACCCTGTGCCAATGTTCCTACGATGGGATATTTCTAGCATGTGTGGGTGGGAAGTAAGTGCAGAAGGTAGTTAATGAAGTGCATGAGGGGCTTTGAAGTGGACACATAGCACCCAGGGCTATGGTTGCAAAAATCAGATACCTAGGGTACTATTGGCCCCACATGGAGCATGACTGCCTTTCAAAAGTCAAGACATGCAACACGTGCCAGAGATACCCAAATCTCATACATGTAGCACATGCAAACCAGCATCCAACGCAAATCACGTAGCCCTTCCAATGATGGGGACTAGACCTCATAGGGCCTATCACACCTAAGTCTACCATGGGGCATAGTTTCATTATTACCGCCACTGAGTACTTTTACCAAGTGGGTGGAAGCTATCCCCCTAAGGAAGACAACGTCTTAGAAAATCTACCATTTCATGCTAGAAAACATCATAACCAGATTTGGGCTTCCAATGACTATTGTGACAAAAAATGGACCATAGTTCAGCAGTACAAAAAACCAAACCTTCTACAATAATATGGGCATTAAACAATCATTCTCCTCCCCCTATTATCTACATGTGAATGGATAGGTGGAGGCTGTAAATAAGTCTAGCATCAACTTGCTGAAGCGGATGCTCAATAATAGCAAGAGACGGTGGCACAAGGAAATCCTCTACGTCCTATGGGCCTGCCAAACGATCTGCAGGACCACAATGAATAAGACTCATTACAACCTTTTTTACAGAATTGAAGCTGTGTTGCCTCTTGAGTTGCAGGTACCTTCACTATGGATGATCCTATCTAACATCATGAGGAAAGTATAGAACAACAAGTCACGGATCATCGACCTCAACTTAATAGAAGAGGAGTGCACGCAGACGTTGAGATGCATTGAGCACTACTAGAGCAAGTAGCAGTAGAAGCATCATGCAAACCCAAATCGATGACCAGTGTAGAAGGAAAACCTCATCCTCAAGGTTGTCTGAGAGCACATGAGCAAATTCTCAGCCAACTAGGAAGGCCTTATGTGGTTACCAAATCTTTTGGGAAAGGAGCCTTCAAGTTGGCAGACATAGACAACAACGATTTTGTCAATCCAGTGAATCACTCATACCTCAAGTCGTACTACATCTGAAATGCAATGGTAGCAACCACCATCTACTACGATGATAAATTGGCAACAACACTGACTAGCGTCCATAGCGACATTAAACTAGCAGCATTGAGCACCATCCGTTATGATGTTAAACTAGCATGTACAATTTGTTGGGACCTTAAACCAACACAGCGGTCTGCTAAGACCTTAAACTAGCACCTAGTCTACCAAGATCTTAAACTAGGTTCACATTGTGTCCCTAGCATGCATCAACACCAAATACACATCGAACGAGCAAGCGCAATGCCAACGCGCTGGTGGGTCATCGTAGTTCCAGAATGTAGTTCACAATACAATGGAAACACAATCTAGAACATATGTGGCACCACCACCCCTGGCATCATGCTGACGCTCTGGAGATGTCGCACGACATCATACTAGCCCTCTGGACCTACTGTCATCACAACCCCTTGCCTTGATGGTAGCTCCTTGGCCAGTGCCTGCAGCTAGAGTTCTGGCAGTATTGTGAGCCAACCACAATATTTTCATCCTCCAGCCTGCTGCCAACAACTTTTAGCTATGAGGTAGTTGATCTCATAGCTGAATTAGTAACGCATGCCCTGGCAATGATTCCCATGCATCTGCACTCACAACGACGCCTCCGAGGCCAGACCCTTCACGTTGATGATGCCAAGGCCACTGCTGGCCTTTCTACTTTGACATTGTACACCAGCAATAATGTCCAATAGCTTCAACAATGCCAACAGTTAGCAAGACCTTTGTCCCTAAGGGTAGGGCTTGCAACAATGGCAAACACTATAGTGTTGTCAAGTGAGTTCCTCGACTAGCTTGGCTACTACAGAGTGCAAACTCCCATGGTGCATGTAATGCAGCTCGTTGCCTGGGAAACACCAATGCAAATTCCGTGATGCATGTAACACAGCTCGTTGGATGGAGCACATCTGTAGGTAGGTCGAAACCCTACATGAATGTAACGCAATTCATCCTGGGAGGACACCTGTCCTATGAGAAGTCAGAGGACAGCTGAAGCAAAGGTGAAAATGCATATGACTCCCTCAGAGCACTTCGACAAGGGATTTGGCTAAACCTTACCCTTGCCCTTCTCCTATGCCTCCCTCCTCCCTGCTTTGCCTCCTCGCTCCAATGTAACACTCTCAAGTGCAGTCAAGCAATGTCTCGACACTCATCAAGTGACAACCTTAGCATTTTGTTTACTATGGTGTTTCATATTCTTTGTCAACGTCTTTCGAGCCTGTTCTCCAAATGTTAACAAAGAGGGGCCAATGAAACACCCAAAAAAAATATGAGGTCATTCTTGCTTCACCAGGCATTGCAATTCACGTAGCATTATGGCAGTTCCCAAAGAGGAGAATGCTCTAAATTTAGGCTGACCAATTTGGCAAATTTTCTACTTTGGGCATGAACATACTTTACGAATCATCTTGCCTGCCTATCCAAGTGGCCTGCCTAGTCGACAGCCTACTCAGAAATGATGCGTGGAGTTGGCAGTAGCATTCTGGATGTGTGAAACAGTTCTGTAAGTTTTCTAAGGCATGAAGTCTGCTACGCTATGCTACACCCTGCTATGTAGCATACCAAGCTTCAGAAAACATTTATAAAGTGAAGTGTCATGCTACATTACATAATGTAGCATGCCATAGAAACAACTATACAGCTAATTTCATTGCCCAACTTTAAGTTCTTCAGTAATGTCCCTTTTCATTAGGAAGCAGTGGACCATGTTTGTTGTTATGCTACGCTGAGCTACATGGCGCAGCGAGGCGTAGCAATCTTGTAGAAGAGATAGAAGGTAGCTCAAAGGGCAAGGCCAACAAGGTTGCAAGTTCAATAGTGTAGAAAGCAAGGTTTGTAGATTAGCCAAGTTTTTGCGACTAAGGCCAGATGCTACGTTACGTTACACTACGTAGCGTAGCATAGCGTAGCAAGTATGTAGTATAAGTGTAGCAAAACATGGGGCTACATGCTACGCCGCGTCGAGCATGCTATGCTATGACATACAATAAAGCATGCGGGTGGTTGCACAACATCAATGCACTTCACCTAATTGGATCATTGGCACACATCTCTAGATGCTGATGATGCAATTACGACGTGGTAGGCTCACAGTCGTGGCATTGTAGACTTACAGTCACAATGGTCATGCACGTCCAACAGCCATGTTGGCACATGTAGCGCAAATAAGTCATCAAAGGGCCAGGGCACATGGTGTCCAAACCATCCTTTCATGCACCCTTGGTCCTATAAATACCTCGATGAGCAACATTCAAGAGGTTCAGGTTCAAAAAAAAAAGCTTTGAGGGTTTGAATTCTTTTCAAGTCCCTGATTTCTCCTCTCTCTAGCACTCAAGTTCTCCTCTTAACACGTTGTAACATTGAGTATTGTGTAAGCTCTTTGTTTGACATCGCAGATAGTTAGCATTCCTCACTGACCTTTTGTTCATCCTTATTCTACCACCTTGGTAGAATCCCCACATGGTTAGCACCTAAGTTCGCACCCAAGTGCACAACCTGCCTTACTCTACACGTCCTGGTTACCTTTGGGATTTCCACACTCCACCACACTATGTAACCAACTATATCCATCTTGACAGAGAAATCTTGTAGCTTTGGAGCGGTGCATTTTTCTAACTATATTTTACTCTGTTTCCTACTTATTTTTGCATGTTACATTGTCTTCTACTTTATTTAAATTTCAAGCATTATTTTGCATTTTCACCCCCATTTTCAAATTATATGTTGCAAAAGGCTATATAGATGCGAACTAAGTCCCTGTTTGATTGACACGAATGTTTAGGGTGCCCCGTATCTGCACACAGCCAGCATGGCCCTCCCTCGGGTATGAGGTCAAGGCTGTCGTGCTTACCGACTCCTCAGTGTTTTCCAGCCCCCGACATTTTCGGTTGCAACACCATTGGTGTTTGGTCAATTTGTAGAGTCTATCTTTATTTTTCATGAAAATGTAATATATGTCCAATAGATCCTATAGGTCTTTGGACTTAATAAAGCTTCATTTTATTTCATTTCATATACATATTTTGAAAAAAAGGTTTTAAAGATAGTAAACGATTTACTTAGCTTGTTATAGCATTATTTCAGAGAATAGACTTGAAGGAAGATCATAAAAGAATAGGAAATAACCATCAAATATGATTTCAAGAAAGTACAAATTAATTAATATTTATTTATTTATAAAGATAAATAATGAAAAATAACTCATTATAGCTAACAACATTTTGTTACAACAAGGCTAACATAATAATGATGAAATGACTTGCTCAGAGAACTATTGAACTATCATCACATTTTAATTTAATATAAAAAATAAACCATGTCATGCTTGGGAAAACCTCATGGATAGGTAGCATTTAACCCTATTAATTCAACTATTATGTTATAGTTTACTAGTTTTTTAAACATTTATTTGATCTAGAAATCATATTACTATGTGACAGAATTAGTGGCATTCAAACAAACTATCTACCTCACTTGTTTTATGTTAGAATTATTTATCTTATAGTAACTTCCAGGTTTAGGAGGTTTTTGACACTTTCAAAAACATATCAAAAAGTTTGTAAAAGTTCATTTTCTAAATATAAATCATCTCACTTCTCAAAATTAGATGTGATAAAGCAATTTCTTTTCCATTTATATTCTATTACCTTCAATGAATGACTTCTACAGTAGTACTAACATAATTATACAGTGTAAGTTTATTTGATTTTGCTGCTAACTTCAATGAATATGCAAAAAACTAACATATCTAGTACTATCATAGCTATGCAGTGTAAGTTCATTTGATTTTTCTACTAGCTTTAATGAATATGCAATATACTGGTTCTATTAGATGTATAGATATGTTATCCTATAGTAACCAATATGTCACATATAGTGCCTTAATGTGGACATTTTCTACTATAAAATCAATGAAAATAATGAAAAAAACTATAATAAAATCCACATGGTATAATCTAATAGGATTCTCATACAAAGACTCAACATCATACATAACACCTTGATGTTGGAATGTTCTATCATAATATCAACCTATTAATGCATAAATTTTGAACACATCAACAACTAAAAAGCTCATTTAGGAAGACTATTACCTAGGGTGCCTCTTGTATGGGTACAAAAACTTGGGAATAGCCTTAGTTGGTTGGGTAACCTGGTGTTTTGTGACATATAAAGATGCTGGTAAGTTAAATAGTTTTAACAAATAAATATAAAGGGTAGTTCAAGATAAGTTTAATAGAAAGATAATCATTTGCTTAATAATAAAACCTATGGATCGATAAAATATGAAATTAAAGTATAAAAAGCTAACAACTTAGATAGAATTAGTCTAGATTTAGAAGTGAAATGGGTTCTATGTTTAAACCATAGCATAGAGACCTCAGTTCATAAAATGAAATAGAATGGGAAAATAACTTATCTAACAAATGAGCACAAACGTAACAACTTTTGGTAGCTTTGGTTAAGCTATGGCTACATTACTAGCTGGTCAGCATGGGTTTTCCCATTGTCACCATAGGAGGAGGATGACGTAATTATGATAGTGATGATGATGCTTGTAACTCTCACTATTGATGCCCACAATCTCATTTCTATTGGTGGCATCCAATGTTGGGTAGAAAATCCTATTGTGCAAGGAAAAAAATCCTACTATGTAGGGATGAACCATTGCATGCCATTGTTTGCATTGTGTGCCATCTTCTACTCACACATTCTGATGGTAATGCCAATTCGTGTTGCCACTATTGACATTGGGAGAGAGGAAGACCTAGAGATTATGGTCCTTGCATGTCAAACACCATTTGTGCCTATTCCACACTTCCTGAAACATCTTAGACATTGCTACTATTGGGAACCTATTGTTGCTAACCACCATGCATCACAATCTGTGCTTGCTACTGTTGTTGGTTGCTATTACTACCATTGTTAACCAGCGTGACCATCACCGTTCATGTCATTGACCATTGCTAGCACTACTGCTCGTTGTTGTACATGCTATCACTATAGATGCTATTTTCCTACTGATTGCTACTCACCATATGCATGAGAACTAGCACCACATGGTTGCCTATTGCTTGCTGTAGCTCCCACTATGCTACTCACAATGTTTGCTATTGCTACTATGCATCATTGATGCATAGGCTTGCCACTCGCTACCACGTGCCATCTGCTGCTTGCTATTGCATGTTACTTTCTGCTTACTACTGCATGTCACCTATTGCTCACCACTTGTAGATGTGGCACCACATGACCGTCATTTGTAACTGCTAGCCCTTGTCATTGATGTCTATTCCACCTTTGATGCCAACCCCCCTCCCCCCCTTGACTAAGATCCCCCCCATTGCTTTTATAAGAAACCCCTTCCAGTTCCATTGAATGTCCACATTACATGTTCACTAGCACCACCACATCCCCAGTACTACATCGATTACACTATGTAACGTCTGCCACCACTGCATGTCACCACCACATCTACCACCAATTTGTAATGTCATCACCATGTGTAACATCTACCTTTGATGCTATTTTCAACTAGCACATGTACACAAGGTTTTCTATTCAAGCTCTTCAATGTTATGCACTAGGTATGAAAATTATGCTACTTTGTTTATTCATGGATAGTCTAAAAATTTCAAAAATGCACTAAGGCTATAGTGTAGTGGTGTAGAGTAGAGATGAGTAGAGGTAAAAATAATTGAAAATGGATCAAATTGGAGAGTTGTTAAGTTAACCTAGCCTCTAAATATAACATTAATATTATAATCTCTACTCACTACATCCATTTTCAATGGCAGAGATCATCTATTCACTCTATGTTACCTTTGTTGAAGAAGTATAGAATAGTTACAAAAGTACCAAAATAGTGAGGAATGAACTTGAACTTGTATCTTAAATAAATTTTTTGAAATATTAGTGCTTCTTTTCTACAATGTTCATTTTGCTATGTTTTTTTTTTGCTAATTTATTTTGGGAGGGTAGGTAAATGAGTGAAAGCCTANATATATATATATATATAATTAAAGTATATAATTAAGATCTCATTTCCAATTTTCTCACAAGGTAAAAGTAAAAAGCATGTGGACTACTATGAGCATAAGCTGTATACTAAACTTTATGACGAGGACATGCTTTTTTATATCATAACTAGCCAAAAATTTTGGATTTTTCCTTGGGACTCTTTTTTCTTTTGACATTTAGAAAGGGAATGGGTGAAAAGGGAATATTTGATTTTTTTTGTTTTTGTTTTTTGAATTTTGGGAAAATAGGTTTAAAAGAGGAATGGAGGCTAGGGTGGGGATTACAATTGGACCCCATCACACTCAAGAACTTATTACATTGTCAATGAACATGGTCCTCATTCTTTTTCTTTTATCTTTTTATTTTTTGAAGAAAATTTGCTCATGTTGTATTTCATTCTTAAGGTAGGAATTCCAACATGAGTTTGGCTGATTAACTACACTACCCAAGGACACGATCCTTACAGAACTTTGGCCATGATGTAGTTTAACCTTCTTGTATGTGCCTTTAATTATAATCTAGATGACATCATAGCAAGTCTCTTAGGTATCTAAAGGTTCTCAAGTGGGGATGAGCATACTTCATCCTATTGCTCACAAGATAGTCATAGATTATAACACTTGAGGGTTGAAGCTTATGAGAGAGAAAATGATATTTTCCAAGGTCACCTAGTGATTGTGGCTAACTAGTCTTCAACATCACATATTCTACATTTACATGATCACAATGATAACATGATAAGTTAGCATAAATCCCATCCTCCATAATCCAACATAAATAATAAAACTAGAACCTTGAAATAGATTGGGAAGAATCCTAGCATTATTGAAATATATCATATAAAGGAGATTTTATATAATAGTAATATGATATATCATATAAAGCATTATCCTTTCATTATTTTCAAATGGTGTGATGATGATCCAATGCCTACTAAATCAAATGATCATAATAATTACTAAAATCATGTTGAAAAGAATAAATCAAACCCATTATGCTAAGAAATAAATGATGGAAATGCAAAGAAAATATGTAAATGCAACTATATATAAATGAAATGCATGATGAAGAAGAAGAAAACATGCAACTAAGGATCTACCAGGTGTTCACATGGGGTACTTGAGTAGAAATGCTTTAGATGAAATGCATTAAAAGTTCTATGTAACTTATATCCTTACAAGTCAATAATTTTCTAAACATTGGGGTTAATGATGTCTATAACCTGGAATGGACTTGTCCACATAGGAGAAAACTTAGTTTGAGGTTCTGTTTGACTAGATGCTCTAACTCTTTTTAGGACTAGATCTTCTAGTTTAAAGAATTTACCTATATATTTCTTGTCAAGTCATCTTTTAACAATTTGCTGATGAATGAGATTACAAAAATCAATACATAATCATAATTCACTTGTTCATTTTCTGTTAGCCACTAAATTTGATGTCCAACTTGAATGTTTCACAAGATGAATAATTTTAGATTCTAAAAATTCATCAAGTTCTTCTTTCATCCAAGTTTCAATCTTAGGTCTAACAAGTTTGAGTTTTTGTAAGTCATCAAATAAATAATCTATAGTCTCTATTTTATGAGAGATCTTATTTAAGAAATATGACATCCTCTAATATAGCTTCATTAATTTGAGAAAATTTAAAATAGTAATCACTAAATTTACCTTGGAAAATAAAAATTCCCGAATATGATCATCATTATCAAAACTTGAAAAGAAAAGATATTATCTAGAATAGAATAGGAGTTAACCTTTTAGAATCCCAAGAATTTTTTCTAAAAGGAACATCTAAAGTAGTGGTCATTTGAGCTAATAAATTAGGAACATAATTTTTTCCTCTAGGAATATGTTTAATGGATATGTCATCAAAATTTGGCATACCTTCTACTATTTTAATGGTTGGAATCTTATTTATATCTTTGTCCTCCAATAATGCTGGTAAGTCACCCAAAAGGAATGTTTTTTTAATCATGTTGATGATAAGGTAGGGTATCTTCATAGAGTTCTTCACATTGACTAGAAGAGAAAGAATTTATTTCTGAAATTTTACTCTCATGGTCATTTATAACATGTTTGCCAAGCCTAACTTCAATAAGTCCAATATAAAGATTATTATTTTGATTTTCCAAAGATTAATTTTGTTGATCAAAAGTTGTTACCACTTGTTTATAGAAAGGTTCTCTTGGTATAATCATATATTCAGATTTTCCTTTGATAGGAATTAGTAATTCTAAGAAATTTGACCTAAAGAAGCCTTCAAAATAGGCTCCAAAAGTCCTAGAGAAAAGCACACCATAAGTGGGTAACATATTAAATACTAAAATATCCATATAACACATAAAAGTAAGGTATTGTTTAAGTTGTACTTTTACTCTCTTTAATGATCCTTCCATAGGTACATGAGATCCATCAAGTTGTATCACACTTCTTGCTTGTGGTTGCATCCTTGCTTGTAATGTTTTACATACCTCAAGTGGCATGACACTAACAATTGTGCTAGAATCCATCAAACAATCATGAACATTCTATCCCAAAATGACCAAAGTTGTTAAGAAAGGTGGTTGATATTTCATATTTGACATGGAATTTCTTGCATTTTATATTGATAATGCATTAGGAATTTTTGGAAAATGAACTTGCCTTTTGGTTGTTGGGGAATTTTCCTTATTGATTTTAGGTGTATGAATTATATTTTGAATAACATCTTTCATTTCATTAAAATGTAGAAGATCATACATTAAAATGTTGGCTTTAACTCTTTTCAAATCCTCACCTAGATAATAAGTTTTTTGTCTTTGGCTTCCTATTGAGGTGGAGTTCTTCTAGGTATAGCAGGGGAGTTTGGTCATTATGGGGTGTTTGCTTGGGATGACCTAGTTTGATTATTTGCATTGTTTTGACTAGGAACTCGTCTGTTTGGGGGAGTATAAGGATTATTCCTAGTTTGTTGTGGTGTGGTATTCATAACATCACTAAGTCTATGATAGCAAGAATTATGTGGGCTGGGATCACTTACCAAGACTTGTTCAAATGAGGGAACTTCTTCATCTTCTGTTTCATGATGTATGTTAAGGACTATAATAGGGTCTTTTCCACTTTGTTGATTTAGATATTATCACCTTATAATTCTAAAAATTCAAAACAATTTTTGTAAAAATTGTTGCCTAGTGTTATAAAGATAATAATAATTATCATTGATTAATGGGCTTGATTTTTCAAATTGTATAGGGACTTTACTGTTATTTTGCTTTAGTTCAACTACTTCATTGGAAAGCTTTTAAAGTGAAGTTAATATTTGTGTCATTTGGTTTTCTATATGACAATTGGACACATTAGGATTAGTTATTCCATTTGGATTTATGATGGATTAGATCAAGGTTTTTGATTGATCATCACTTAAATCGATATTTGGTGGCAAAAATGAAGAGGATGTGGGGCCTTGAAAATAGCTACTTGTAGGTTGAGTCATTTGAAGAGGAGTGGATGTTTGGAATAAAGTATTATTCATTGGGAAAATTTGTGATGGCAAAGGGGTAGATTGTATATGATTGCTAACATTCATCATCCAAAATTAAGTTTGAATGCTACTTATAAAGGTAATTTTCTCCAACTCAATAGCTTTAGCCATTTTTCTTTGTATTTTTATTATGTTGGGATTAGACTTAATGACATAGGTGAAGAATGGGGCAATGGTAAACAAGTAGAAATTGAGGATACCATCAGGTTGTGGATGCATCTCGTTTGGAACATAAGCAAGTTAATGGAGGAATCTTAAATTGTTGTCATGGACATTTTCTGTAAGTAGTTTTCATAAGCTTTTGAAATTGCTTGATAATATGGCAAGGCTAGTGAACTTATCGAATTGAAGTAGGAACTTATTTTTAAACTCTTGCCATGAGTTGATAGAGGCATTTGAGAGCACCAAAAACCATTGGGTGGCTTTACACTTGAAAGTTGTGACAAATATTCCATAAGCTATGTTGGTTTGGAGAATGATATGGATGTCATGTAAGGTTTCAAAACATTATATATGTTGGTAGGCATCACTTGTAGGGGTTGTGGAATTGAAGAAAAAATTTATGTTTTGAAGTGATTNAAAATAATAATAATAATATTTTTTATAAATTATGTTGAAAAACTAAAATTTGCTATGTATAAAATTTTAAAAAGTAAATGCAAAAAATTGCAATATATAAGATTGAAATAAAGTACACAAAATAATGTTATTAATGAGAACCACCTCACCAAAGTTAAGACTAAGGTAAGGACCACCCAAAATGTGAAATAGGAAATGCAGGTTTGTGTACTTGAAAATGAAATTAGAAAAGGATGGAAAAATAACGGATTTGGAAGACACATTAAATTAAAAAAATATTAATTGGAAATGAGGTTGGAAATGTAGATTCAAGGAATGAAGATTTTGAGGAACCTAAAAACATCAATTTCTTAGAAAAATAGAAAATAAAGGGTTTAGAGATAAAGGTTTTCAATAGGAAGTGTAAGGAAAGAAAACTAAAATTCAGGGAAACAATAGTTTAAAAATAGGAACAAAATAGGAAATGAAACAAGCCCTCCTTTTAATGCCAAAAAGGTGTTGATGCATAAATTTTGGACACACCAACACCCAAAAAACTTGTTTAGGGAGACTATTGCCTAAGGCACCTGTTGTATGGATATGGAAACCTAAGAATAATCTTAGCTAGTTAGGCAATGTGATGTTTCATGACGTATATGATGTTGGTAAGTTAAAAAATTTTAACAAGAAAAATATAAAGGACAGTTCAAGATAACTTTGATAGAAAATAATCATTTACTCAATAATAAAACTCATGGATAGATAAAACATGAAATTAAAGCAGAAAAAGCTAACAACTTAGATAGGATTAATCTAGGTTTAGAAGTAAAACAGGTTCTATGTTTAAACCAAAACACAGAGACCTCAATTCATAAACAAAATAACAAAATGAAACAATAAATTAGCTCCAAAATGAGTACAAATGTAATAACTTCTAAAGGCTTTGGTTGAGCTATGGCTACCTCTACCTGTTGGTCTACATAGGTTTTCTTGTCATCGCCAGAGTCAGAGGAGGAGGTAACTGTGATAGTCATAGTGGCATTAACACCGTTCATTGTAATTGCCCACAATGTCATTGCTACTAGTGGCATCAAATACTAAGGAAAAAACCCTACTATGTTGGGATAGAAACCCTACTACAGATGGATGAACCATTGCAAACCATCATTCATGCCATGCATCATCTTCCACTCACACCCATGAATGTTGACACTAAATCTTGCTATATCTCCTAACACTGGGAGAGAGGAAGACCTGGAGAGTATCATCCCTACATAGCCTTGTTTAGGTTATGTACCATTGGTGCCTATTCCACACTCCCTACAACACCTCCAACATCACTACTATTGGCCACCTACTACTATTAACTACCACATGTCACTGTTCCTACCTGCTATTGCCATCACTTGTTGTTACTACCATCATTCACCATTGTGACCATCACTATTAGCACCACTAACCACTACTAGCATTGATGCTTGCTATCATGGATGCTACCATTGTAGATGCTATCTACCTACTGATTGCTACTCACCACACACACGAGTGCTACTACCAAGCACTTACTGACTACTAGTTGTAGCTCCCACCATGCCACCCATAATGTCTGCTACAACTATTGTGCATTGCTGATGTGCATGCCTATCACTTACTATCTTGTGTTACTTATCGCTCACCAATTGTAGATGCGGCATTGCATGATCACTATCTATAACTATTGGCCCTAGTTGTTGATGTCTATTCCACCTTTGATGCCACCTCCCTAACTGAGATTCCATCCATTTCTTTTATAACTAGCTCCCTACCAGTGCCATTGAATGCCCATGTTGCATGCTCACCACCATCATCACATCACCACTACTACATCAGTTATGCTATGTAATTTCCACCACCATCACACATCACCACCATGTCCTCCACCAATGCGTAATGTCACCTCCATGTGTAACATCCACCGTTGATTCCATTTTTAACTAGTGCATGGTCACTGCACTCTCTACCCAAGCTTGTCTGTGCAAGCTCTTCGATGCAACAAAGTAGGTGTGAAAATTATGCTACTTTGTTTATTCATGGATAATTTAAAAATTTAAAAAATGCACTAAGGGTATAGCATAATGGTGTAGAGTAGAGATGAGAGTAGGTAAAAAAAATTGAAAATGGATCAACTTGTAAAGTCATTAAGTCAACCTAGTCTCTAAATATAACATAATATTATAATCTCTACTCATTGCATCCATTTTTGATGGAAGATACCATCTATTCACTCCCTGTTACCTTTGTTGAAGAAGTATAGAATAGTTACAAAAGTACCAAAATAATGAGAATTGAACTTGAACTTGTAGCTTAAATAATGTTTTTGAAATATTAGTGTTTCTTTTCTACAATGGTCATTTTGCTAAGTCATTTTGGGAGGGTAGGTAGATGAGTAAAAGCCTAACTTCTTCGAGTAGCTACATCCAACTTGGAAACCCAGTACCTACTTTCAAGATAGAAACCATGGCTTGAGAAGTAAGCACCTTGCCTTCACTTTGTTAATTAGACTAGTAAGTCATGGCCTCATGCCTAGCATTGGCAATGTTGCCATCAACACAACCAAAATAATGCAAAAAACTACTACATTACATATAGTGCCTTAACATTGGACTATTCTTCCATAAAATCAACCTAAATAATCTGGACAATTTTCATAAAATACATGGACTCAACATGTCCATGGATTCACCTTGTCCCTGAGTTTTTGATTTGACATCCCTCTATAGAATATTCCTTCAGTAGGCATCATATACTTTGGACATGAAAAAGGATCTCTTAAGACTCACATTCCTATTCAATCTGTTAAAATGTTCTATTACTAATTTAAAGTATGCAAATTACATATCCTATTAATATTCATGTTAATGATTAGACTTGCCTAACAAGTTTAGGATAAAAGCATGCATTTACAATAGAATTATGATGTGCAATAATTATGCTACATTGCTTTTCAAAATACAACATGTTGTACCACTTTTTGTGGAAGAACCTATTTTTGGATCCCCATTGTTCTATTAATGCACTCCATTGACGACTGTGTCAGAACCGATAGTGGTCCATGCCGGTGCACCCTTCTATGTTCATTATATGCCATGGCATGTGTTAATATAATTTGATCATGCTTGTGTTACCGTGCTCTCATTTGGATGTTTGAAAATAAAAAACATATAATGGTTTTTTATATTTTCACACACATTTATTTTTTGCAGTTATTTATTAGTGCATTTATTTTGTTCCCACAACCTAGGTATTTGTCAAAGATGAGATTATTTGAAAAAGATTCATGAATTCTTTTGTCTCTCCACAATGATAGGTTCATCATTTATGTCTTGTGTTGGAGTGATAATGGTTGTTGGCTTTTGCTTATGATTAGGAGACATCATTTTGGTGAGGAAGGTTATTACTCTAGATTGGCCTTGTGCTAGTGTTGATGTGCTAGTAGGTTTATGGTTTTGTACCCATGTGAGTGAACTATCTTAAAGAAAGGATGTTTGTGGTTGATATATACTAGCATTATCATTTCTATGTATGTTCATAGCATAAGTGGAAATCTTTCATTGATGTTTTGGTGTCAAACATTCCTATGTTGCTAGTTGATGAAGGTGAGTATGAGAATATTGAGGATATGATGGAGGGTGAGAGGTGTGAGGTGGTGATCTCATGGAAGATGTTGCAGGTTGATGATATTTGGGAGAGTGGTAATAGTGATTTGAGGTAGAGAAAGTAGAACTAGTTGGGAAAATAGATAGTTAAACATAGTATTTGGATGGGTCTAATTGATAATAAGGGAAGCATTGGTTTGATGATGGCCTCTCCCACGATTGTGGGTTTTACCACTACATTTGATAGTATTTTTGAGGCTGATAATAAGTCCCACTAGGATAGTATAATTGGTTGTAGGACTATCTATGATTACCTTTTGAGAAAGGTAATTTCTTAGGCATTTGCTTTTGTACAAACTTGGGATTCAATGCAAAGGCCGAATAGTCATGTAGATGTAACATGATTGGGCAATGTCCCTTTGGATGGTCATATACACAAATGTTACATCCATCATCTTCTTTAGTAGTTGCTTCTATAGCCTCTTCTTTTATATCCATCTTCCTTTTTTATCGATTAGTGTTCTAACCTACCTCTTGGTTTATTTTCATCCTTTTGTTGTGATCACTTGATTTGTTTGGTAGTACTTTCTCTTCTATGATTTCTACACAAGTTGTAACTTTCTCATTTATCCATTTTGACATCTTATCTAACCTTGCTTCAAGCTCATTGATAGACTTTTGTATTGGCAAGGTTTGTTGTGAAATCACCTCATCAAGATCTATCTCCTTTTCCTCATCATAGATATAGGTCCTCTTCTTTTGAAGAGTTAGGTCCTAGTGATACTAGTTGTTGGAAAAAAGGAGGGCATAACAACACAAACTGGCTTGTGCAATATTTTCCCTTTGTGTGTTACAAGTAGGATATAAACTAATAGAGTAGATAGCAAAAGTAAAGTGCAAAATAATAGCATGAAATAACACAAATATTTACATGGTTCACCATAGTCAAACTTGAAATAAATACGAAAGGATATTTATTTCAAGTTTGACTATGGTGAACCATGTAAATATTTATGTTATTGCATGCTATTATTTTGCACTTTACTTCCACTATCTACTTTATTAGTTTACATCTTTCTTTTAAAACACAAGTGGAAAAATACTGCATAGGCCAATTTGTGTTGTTATGCCCTCCTTTTTTCCAATAGAAATGAGTACTGTGACACATAGTAGAATTTTGAGTTGGGCATGGCCTATGGTAATGGTTGTGCTTTTGCAAGCCATGATGGTTGATTAAATGACTATAAGAGATAAAGGAGTGACATCAGTTCTTAAAAAATATTTATAGAATGAAATGCTACTCCATCACAATGATAGAGCCTATCCCACTTGTGCATTCTACAACTACTTTGCATTCATAACAACCAACATCTTCCCCAAATTTGGTAACCAGGGTGACGTGGATATTAGGAAATGCAAACTCATTTCCTTCTTTAGCCAAACTTCTTACAAAACCACTGTTATGTGATTTTGTTTCATAAGGCATTCATTCAACATTGCTAGACCTTTGAGTTTGAAATGTTGACAAACTTTTATAAAATTTGTAATGCTTTAGGATTTTGTTTATTTTCAATATCAACAATTATTACTGCAGGCTTCTTACGGACCTAAACCTCAAACCTTATAATAGATTATTTCTTTTTCTCATACCATGTAATAGGTTATTCTATGTTCTCCTAAAAAATTTTGATTAGTTAAGGAAAATTTTACTCGAGAGGAAATGTCATCACTCACTAACCTGATCTTAATTCAATTTTTGTTTAAGCTTTCAACTAGGAAACCTAAATTAACTACTAATAAAGTCAAATTCATCCACCGTGGGAACCCTAAATATGATGTTCTCTCACGCTAATTTTCATCAAGTTAGTCTTTTAAGTTTCCAAAAAAATCTTGTTGTTTGGATTGTGCAAAGTCCATATGCTGGCCTAGCTTCAATCCTACAAGTACTCTTACCATCAAGCATCTCAGTAATCCTTTGGTTAAAGTAGATCTTGAGTGTCTTTGACTTACCATCAAGCATCTTGGTAATCCTTTGGTTAAATTAGATCTTGATTTTCTTCCATTAAAGGCTTAAAGTAACTCTTAAATATTTTATCTATTTTTTTCCTATTTCAGTTTTAAATTTAGTAGGAAATTTAGGATGTTCCATTCGTTGTAACTTTTTTCAAAGTTTCTAAGTATAGTGAAGGCCTTATCTATAGAAATTAAGTGAATGGGGTTGTTGAAATTAAATCATAACCATATTCCACCACCACAAGAAGTAGAGCTTGCTATCTATTTACACACAAAGTAGCTAAAAAGGAAAAAGTATGAATTAAGTAGATATCTCAATGGACTTCTTTTCTTAATGGATGTCTATCATGAACAAAGTGTTTCCAATTTTTGTGTGAGGTTCAAATCACATTTCTGGGTACTTTTTTCTTTTTAAGATACATCTATGACTATATTATGTCTACTAATTAAAAAAATAATAGCAATGTCCAAAAATGGTATTCAACGCTTGATCAACAAATGGCAACCAAAAATGATCTTTGAATGTTGCCATATTCAATAACCTAAAATCAACACAAACCTATCACTTGCCATCTTTCTTTGGCACAATCATGAGTGGGCTAACCCACTTACTATTTGTAGTAGGATAGATGAATCCTACCTTAAGGAGTTGTTCTATTTCCTCCTTGATGATTTGCTTTAATTTGGGGTTCAACTGCTATTGTGGCTACTTCCTTGGCTTCGTGGCTAGATTGATATAGATACGGTACTGGAATATTTATGGATTAATCCCAATGAGTTTAGGATATGACCAAGCAAAGGTTTTTGACCATCTATTAACCACTTTCAACAGTTTCTTCTTTTGTTTAGGAGCAAGTTTAGTATTAATTATAACTGACTTGTCATTTTTCAAAAATACATAATCTAGACTAGTAGTTAGAGATTTTAACTATAGGGATTCTTGTTTAAAATTTTTAGGGATTTCCAACTTTTTTAAATAGGTATCATTATTTTCATCATCAAAGAGTTGATAAGGAACTAGCTTCATTTCATCCATGGCTGCAACATAAGTGCATGTGAGGCTCTAAGTTAGTTCCATGTAAAATGTGTTGCTCTTAGATTCAGCTATCAACCATTAGGTGCCCTCTTGTTTTGTGGCTACTATGTATAGGAACCTTTAAATATCTTCTTCATTTGCACACTTATTGCATGTGAAAATGGATGCTCTTTTTACATACAAGAGTTTTTGCATGCAGTGGCACCCTATATCATAGTACGCAATGCTTGGAACTCATTTTTTCTTAATCTTTTCAAATGCATTTTTCTTGAAAATTTCTAGGAAAGGATCTTTGATGTCCATTCTTGTATCAACAGTACTTAGCCATGCCCTTTCCATAATGATTGAAAAATCCCCTTTGTTATTCTCAACTTGGATTACTAGGAAATTGAGAGGATAAGACCACCCACAGATAGTGGATACAATATCTTCTACAAGTCCAAATGGAATAATGATGGATTGTTCAGCTAATTCTAATATGATATTTCTCTTCTTAAGAGGTAGAAGGCTCTAAGTAGTATACATCTCATGGAAATCAAATTAACACCAAAACCTGAGTCCATAAGAGCTTTGCATGGTTCATTCCTAACAATCTACAAATAGATAAGGGGACTTCTAGAATTGGCTAATTTCCTAGAAAGGTTGCTAGCCCAAATATAGTAAAATATGACATGAGTTAACATAATAGTGTAGATCTTGGAAGGCACTTGGTTTGAAGGGATGTCAATTTGATGATTTTCAGAGGATGAGGAAGGAGCAGGGTGACTAGTTGCATGAGTTTATAAGGGCTTAAGAGGACTATTGGGTTAGAAGAATGGTTTTTTGTGAGATGTAGGTTCCAAATCATTTGATGAATTAACCAATTGTGGATTAATGACCCTTGTAGCATTACACTATTGTGACTAAGTAAGAAGTTCACCCTACATGGATGGAGTAGATGATAGCTATGTTGAGGGTTGAGGAACAGGTTTAGGCACATGAGGCAGGTGTTGATGGAATGTGGAATTACCCCTTAGAGTTGGAGAATGAGTTCAGGGGAATTCAGGAGGGTGGTAGTGATGCTAGAAAAAAGAAACATGACTAGAAGAATCATGTGGAGATAGGGGTTGCTGAACATAGTACCCATATGGATCTAGCTACCTATAAGGGTATTACTACTATGGTGGTGGCATCCCTCGTAATTATGGTTGCTACCACTATTGATACTACTCATATGGTTGTGGTGGAGTTCCACTTGGATAATAATTTTATTATTGGTAGAACTACCTAGAATTACCTTAAGGATAGAATAATCTTCTGGGTGTTTACCTTTTTTATAGTCATGGATTTAGAGCATACACCCAAGATTACTATAAGTGCGACACAATAAGGGAACATCCCTTAATATGTTCATAGTGGTAGATGTCACATCCATCATGATCATCTAATTTAGTATCCAAAACTTCTTCTACTATAGTAGCCTTACCCTTGCCCCTTTGGTAGGCATGTCATGCTTCTTTTGGCCTTTTGCAATCATGATCACTACCCTACTCTCTTAATTCTTCTATGATTTATAAAGTAGTTTGAAATTTTTCATCTAATGAAATACACATTTTACTTTAGATAAAATTTTAGACATATATTTTTGGATTAGCAAGGTTTTGTATTACACAATCTTATCAAGATGTGATTCCTCCTCACTATGACAAAAGTGGACTTCCTCCTTTCTAATGGAAGGATCTTTGTTATATTTTTCTATACTTTTGCATTTTTTCAACACTCCTACTTTTTCTACATACTTAATCAAAATTTGTATTTAATGGACTCTTAATTTTGATAATATTCCTTGGGCATAGACCCCAAGGATCCTTTTTGTTTCTAAGCAAAGCCCATCTATGATGTGGTGAAGTTATTTCCTCTAAGAGTAATCATGGCCAAGGTGTCAGTATAATAATGAATAATATCTATTCACGGTGGCATCCAAGGGATTGTGTATTTCCTACTTTCATCCTTGTAATTTTCTTTCACAAGTTTCATACTCTGGAGTAGGTCTAATACTTTTCATTAAATAGTTTTAGCATTATACTACATTAGTAGATTGACTTTAGTTCTAGAGACAGATACCAACTTTTTGCTTTCTTGATGAGTGTTCTTGGGAATAGCTTGAGCTTTTGCTAATAATTTTCAATATTTTGCAAGGCATAAGCATCATGAAATAATTAGAGATGCATTTGAGAAATTTGAGTTATATCCCACATTAAATCTAGGGATATTGTTCATATCTAGCTGCTTGATTTAGCTATCTTTCACATGCCTGGTAGGAATTTTAATAGCATCTACGATGTTTAGCATATTTTGATTGGCTAATAAGGGTTCATAATCATCTTCTTGATGGCACCTATGATGTCCTCTATGATCCCTTCATTCATGATAATCTGTGCAATTATCATTATTATCCTGCCACCTATGGTTCTTTTTAGATTTGGAGGAAGCTAATCTAGATGAAGAGGATGAAGAGGAAGAAGGATTGCCACCATCATGGTGTTTACCACTACCTCCCCATTAGTCATGGACACAATCATTAGAGTTATCATCATTATTCTTATTTGAGTTCCCACTTTAATTCCCTTTCTTAGATTTTCCATGATCATGGGCTCACTATTACCAAAACCTAGATTATTGATTACTAATTTAGGATTTGAGTTTACCTTTTCTTCACTAGGATCAAGGGGTGGAGAGTTTGAATGTTGAATATCTTTAGAGAGAAGTCCTTGATCATTCTTTTAATTTAGCAGGAATAAGGGATTAGTAAACAATTTTCCCTTCATGGCTTTGCAATGCTTTTCCTATTGCCAATCTTGTTTGCATTGTGTCTTAGTGGGATGGTAGTCCTAAAAGTCATGATCTTCCATAATATACACTTCGTGAAGCTCCTAGATGTCCAACCATATAAGAGTTTGGAGCAGCATCTTGGGAACATATCAGTTAGGTGGTAATACAACATTCCCCTCCATGTCTCATCACCGCATTTGTTCATCTTGATGGAGGATGTAATTGAAATTAGATACAAACTCATTAGGATGAGTGTATGCCACTCTACATTCTTGTGGTACTATTGACTTAGAATCATCCCACTTCTGAGAAAAAGAAGGCAAGTTTCTTAGAAATAGTTTATTAGTATGCTTGTAGTATAGTTTTGATTAATTGTTATGATTTAACTTTATTATGTTTTTTTCAATGATGTTGAGTATTTTCACTAATCCTAGATTGATAGTGCAAGGTATTGGCTAAGAAACCCCAAAAATGATGCTAATGATGGGTAGTGAGGTATCCATATGCCCAACCATATGAATCAATAAGGCGTTCATGCATGATTTGTTTGAATTCCATGGCTTACTAGTGTTCTGATACATAGGATTTAACCTAGAAGGTGAATCTAATCATGGAATGATTGTTGCCTTCCCAAATACACTTGTGAGGCTTAGTTATATGGTTTGAGTATAATTAAGGTACATGATTTTTTATTATCTTATATTTTATTTTTCTGAGGTTGGTAATAGATTGAGAATAAATTGGTTAACTAGTTTAACTAATTTAATTGCAAATTAATAACTAACTATCCTAACATAAGCAACCAGCCCCACTTTCTGTACACATCCTAAACATGTACAACACTACTAAGAGACTAATTGTTAAGTGCTACTGGGATTACTATGTGTTATATGTATGCTTGAAGTGGTTGTACTTATGTATGCTAGTATATTTAGCTTAATTAATCAAAAACAATAACCAAATAAATAAATCATTAAGCTAGTCCAAGTGCTACAAGGTTTATCAAAAACTCATCTTTATTGCTACACACACTGTGGTGCTTAAGTACAATAGTGCTTGAAAAAGGATTCATACATTCCTTGACTCCTATTATGGGCACTTAGAAAATTATTCTATCTCTTACAAAAATAAATTTTAAGAGATCTACTAGCAACTGAAATTCTAACTCCCCATTAACATGGCTAAGGTGTCATATTTACAGACATACTAGGGTGCCACATTGATGGGTACATGTCAATGTGGAAAACCCTATGTTGACGATGTTGCATTGATGGCATCATATTGATGTTGCTGACCAAAGACTCTTTATCAAACTTTATTCTCATTTTGGTTGAACTCAAGGATGAGTTTTTAGGTAGTCATAGGTTAATAAAACACTTTTTATTAAGGGCTACAATATCATAGCCTAATATACAATGTCATATATTTGATATAGTGGGCCATGGTCATGCTTATAAATACAGGCTTGCCATCATGCTGAAGAGAAGTTTTTGACTAAGATTCTTGCAATTTGTTATCACAAAGTTAAAGTTAGCTGTGAATGCTTATAGTGTGATGATTAATAGTTGTATAGTATCTTTATTCAAGTGAATTGTTCCTAGATATACTTCATGAATAATAGTAAAGATCAAGATTATTCTTCATCATTGCAAGATATCATGTAGAATAGATTTACTTTTAAATGCCTTTATTTTTGAGCATCAAATGCAATTTTTTGGTAACCTAGTAGTAACTTTTCTTGATTCTTTTAGTGGTAAAGTTACTTGGTAATCCTAATAGCAATTACATGAGCCCAAAACATGTATAGAAAACCAATAATGAATACTTATTACCAATAGCCTAGAATAGTTTTATATTTCTATTACACTTAGAGATAGAATATATAATTACTCGTAGTATATTTACCTTTAACATTAGAGCTACACAACATCATTTTAACATATGCCTCACTAAGAGGTAAATTATACATTCTTCACTTTACTAACTCTAAGTGAGAAGATAATGAACATGAACTTCTTATTAGCTTATTAGTATACTTAGATTGTTCAACCACAAATTACAATCTAGTTGTATGTAAACACTTGTGAATTATATGGTAGAGTGTCAGAATCCTCTACCACTCATTAATGCTAGAGCAACTGTTACCCCTTTTGTTGGTTACTATCTACCATTTACTATTTTTTGATCTCATAGAGAATTGTAATAATGATAATGTTAAGAATCATGTAGAGTATGTCTTCTATTTTATTTTTTTTTAAAATAGAGGCTATCCATTCACTATTTTAGCTTAAGAAGAAAAAGGGCTATTAATGTTATTATTAATTTCTAAATGGTTGGTAATCTATTTTTGAAAATTCTATCTCCTAATTATGGAAATTGCATAGCATGAAAAAATACCTTAGGCTAAGAAAAACCTTGTTAAAACCTTTGGCTAAAATAGACTTAAGGTGCATAGTTACTTATTTTAATTGTATGATGGGAATATTGGATCATGGAAGCCTTGAAGTCTCCTTGGATTAAGTCTTTTATTACATAATGAATGTTTTGTATATTTTATCATAGTTAGACTTTTCATTCATGGAAAGTAAGATATTATTTATTTATTTTTAATAATATATATGTGATTATGTATGTTTATTTCCATTCCATAAAATGAATTATGATTATAGGTCCTTTAGTCCAAAGGATAAGCAATTCACCTAAACTCACTAGTAAATTGGTGGATGATGCATTTGATTAGTATGCATTATGTGAAGTATGTAGTATTTTTAGGAATAATTAAATAATCATTTTTAATAATGAAATGAAATGAAGCTTTATTATGTCCAAAGATCCATAGGATCTATTTGGACATATATTACATTTTTATGAAAAATAAAGATAGACTTTACAAATTGACCAAGCATCAATGCAAGCATCAAAAATAAATCATACATCCCCATACCTTAAATAGATGAATTACTTTATTTATTTATTTTGCATACATCCTACCTTGGATATAGAGATGAACTTCACTATCTAACCCTACTTGTACATATGCTTACTTCACCTTAATATCTTAAGCCATTAGACCTAAGGAGGTTGAGTTGCATAACACTTGAAGGTTTCCCATTGATGAAGCATCAATGTAGATTATTCCCAAGGTACATTATCAAAGATGGTCATTGATGAGTGGTGAGTACCCCTACACTCAACCATATGAATCACTAAGCATTCACCCTTGATCTAGTTGAATTCTATGGATTCTATGTCTTCTAGTACATAGGTTTTTACAAAGTGAAATTGCCCTAATAGTTATTTGTTGTCTTCCCAATTACACTTGTGATATGCAAAGGTATGGTTAGGTGTAATCAAGGCATATGATTTTTATTATTTTCATGTTTTATGTTTTGGGTCCTTAAAACAAAGGATGGAATGTATGAAGTAATTCAATTGCTAATTTACTCTAACTAACTATACCTAACTAATCTTATCATATGCATCCATTCCCACTTGCCGTAGAAATCCTAAACATGTTTAGTGCTATTGGGTGCTAAGTGTTAAGCATTATTGGGATTACCAAGTGCCAAGAAGATATTCAAAGTGGTCGTACTTATGTGCTTAATTAATCACTACATAATCTATCTTGATTTAGCTTAATTTAGTTTAATTAATTATTTAATTACTTAAAGCATTAAAGAAAATTGCATAAAACATTGAAAGCATATATAAATAATTAGTCTATTTTCAAGTGCTACAAGGTTTATCAAAAGGCTCATCTTTATTTTTGTTCATACTATTATGCTTAGGTAATAGTGATTAAATAAATATCAATACAAATTTTGACTCTGACTACAACAGTCAAAAAAAATATTCTAACTCTCAAATGACAAAACTACAAGAGCTCCACTATAACTATGACAAGACATGCCATAAACATAGTGGGTAAACACATATTTATAGAATTTATTGTGGAGCTATGTTGATGGGGCTTCAGAAATGTAGCAAGCACTACATTAATGTGGCACCATTGATGAGACAATGCCACATTGATAGGGCCACATCGATGGGGGCTTATTAACAAGGCCTTGTCCACAAGGGTTCATCGATATGACACTTTGATGCTTCATCATACCCCCATGATTGATTGAAAATTAGTTCTTATGTTTCTTTACAAAATTGGGAAGTAATGGGATTATTCACTAACACTTGACATAACAAATTGACACAACAAAATTGAGTACCTAAGTGTACAGATTGACATCATTACAAAATTTGTGGTTTTCATGACAAAAAATTAAGCACCATGAAATGACTACTCAAACTAGACAATATATCCTATGACAACATGAAGATGGTTGAGAAGATCAAATAGTCCCAAGTAGTGGAGTTTCCTAAGGTTCTAAAGGACCTTCACTGGCTTCAAGCACATGCGGTGGCTATGGCTACTACCTCTGATGAAAGGAAAAAGGCATCTAGTAATGGCTTCATCTTCTCATCCTTGATCTAAGAATCATTCATAGTCTACGTGGCATTACCAATGTGGGCTATAATGGGGATATCGTATGGACATGGCATTAATGAAAATAACTCCTTAACATTGATGAGCCAAGTAGTGAATTGTTTGCATTCAACATTGAATGTCCTGACTATGTTCTTTTGGCTTGTGGTAGTCATTCATTCTTTTGGCCAAGCTCTTAGTAGTGGATCTTTGATTAGTATATTTGTACTTGAGAACCTCAAGTTCAATGTTTGCCACTGCAAATGTTTGCTTGGTGTCCTTGTGGTGCTTGAACTTGGCCTTATATAATATGTATGAGTTCATTGCCTACATTTCTACTTTTAACCATAGCCATCTAGTAGTCAACATAGCTAGGTTTGCATATTGGAGGTTGGAAAGATTTATATATTCAATCATCTCCTCTATTTGCAACTCCTTTAGGTAAATTTTTTCTTTATTGTATTGATCAATTCCATCAATGATAGGCTACCATAATTCATGTCCTTGTTGGAGTTGGTGGAGAGTCTTGTTTACCTATGCCTTCATCACTCAAATGTGTTTCTCATTTATTTCCTTCTTTAGGCTAACTTGGTCTTTGTAGTGATTTTCAACTCTCTCAAATTTGAGGGCCTTTGATTTCGAGCTGGCTACATCTATTGTAGTCTTTTGGTAAAGGAATGAACCTCCTCTATCAAGAGGCTTCTCTTCTTGGCTACTAATCTTTTTAACTCTGTATTTCTTATGGCTAGTTGCTCCTACTGTTGATGGATAAAATTAGTTAATTATTGTTTATGCACATCAACATCTTGTGGGTGATGATTTTTTACAGTCAGTTAAACATTCCTCTAGAGGGTTAGATCCAAGGCCTTTTAAAATTCATGCTAGTGGCCTCTACAAAGGATTGGTAGAACACCATCGTCTCCATTTCACCCTCAACCCCTTCCAACCTAATGTGAAGCTATTCAAGAGCTTCATCTCTTGTTAATGCTGAGTTGAGAAATGCAGGGTTGGCAATCTAGGCTCTCAATTTAGGAACTTTCATATCCAAGAATTCTTTCAACTTTTTAGTTGTTTCAAGTTCTCATTCCAAAATAATATTCTTGTTCCTTGCCTCTAGTAGCTCCAATTGGGTTATAGTTATAGTATCCAAAAGGTCAAAGACATTTGAAAGTGGTTGCCTAGTTCCTACTAGTCAATCTAGTAGTTGTTCATGCTATGCTACACTTAGTCTATTGCTTATGATCCTTGTGGACATTTGCACATCTTTAAGTATAATGATTTTTCATATAGACACCATAGATGCATTGAGTATCTTAGTAATTCTATCAAAAATCACCTCTGTAGTTGTTTCTTACCTGTCGTGCTACATCACTAGTATTGTTGCCTCCTCATCCTCCTTCAAGTGCATTGAAAAGGTCATGATGTTCAAAAAAATATCTAGGAGTTGTTGTTATTCTGAGAGAGATACTATTATCTCTATGGCACTAGAATTTGACCTTGTAGACAGTCGCATTCATTGGGAAGAGAAAATGGATCCTACTCGCTTATTACCTACTTATTACTCTTGCTTGCTTAGGAGCCATTATTGAAAATTGTGCAACCATTGGGATGTTGCAATGATGTTTGTCACTATTTTCTAAGTGACAAGTGGAGGTGATGGTTGCTACTTTTCTTCTTGGATTATTGTTGTAGGAGTTTTTTCCTTCATCATCTCTACCTAATTATTGGTTAGAGCATGTTGAATAGTATCATTAGTATAGTGGGTTATTCCTCCACTTCCACATAGTTTTTTGATGAGACATGGAAAGGAAAGTGTCTTCTTTCCATGTTCATTCTCCTTAATATGCTTCTCCATCTTTAGATAGATTAGTTTGGAAGGTTGACTAGGAATCCTTCACTTAGAGTAGGACACTAATGGGTAGAAAAGGTAGTGATCTTGTTGACCCTCATTGTGGGATTTAGGTGAAAGGCTACAGTCTTGTAATGGATTCCTTTTGCTGGTACGAGTGCACTATAATCCTTACAATTGACACCATAACATTGATGAAACTATTCCTTTTTAATTCTAGGATCCACCTACATCAAAATCTTGATGAGATTCGTCCTAGTTTTAGGCAACCCAAGTGCCTCTACAATGGCTTGCATTGAGTAGGACATTCAAATGTCCTTGATCTTGAACATTTAACCAGCTTGCCTATTGCTCCAAAATAGGAACATCTCTCCCATGTACCACTCCCTGCTAGAAGTGATGATTGGCCAGATGGTAGAGATCTTTAGTTGGACTTTTATCTCTTTAGGTGCCTACTCAAAGAAAAAGGTGAACTTCAACATTTGGAGCACTACCTTTTGGACTTTACTTAATTATATTTGGTTTAGGTAGGCTTCCATTAAGGTAATATCAAGGGTTTTTGGTTATGTTGGTGCCTAATCTTGGTGGAAATGTTCTATTGCTACCATCTATTTTGGAATTTGATGAATAGACTCCACTTCGTCCTCTTCCCTAAGAGGTCTTATGACATGGGTTGCAATTAGTTCTTCCTTAACCTATTCTTAGCCCCTTCTCATTCTTGGCCAATTTTCCTTTGGTTGAGATGGTCCTCCTTTGTGCGTGTGTTTGCCTTTTGGTACCATATATAGTCACAACACATGTGGATTAGTAGATATAATGTGTAACTTAAAATATTTCGATACCCTATCTCATTAATTAGTTACATGGCTACATTTGAACTATAGTAGATGGATTATTATATTATTATATTATTAATTATTTTTTATTGCAAGTGAAATCAAAGCTTGTTGAAAGGGTTGTAATTTGGTGTTTTAATGTTGATTTCTTAGTTAAACCTATATACAAGTTAGAAAAATGTCAAAAAAATTTTGATAAAAAATGACATGTTTATGGCCCCCATGACTAAGAGCTTACCTCTAAGAGCTACAAGATCAAAGAAAAAAGTGATTCAGAAAAATGGTTAAGAAGTTATGGGCTCTTGAAGGTTTTGGGGTTTGAAAAGTACAAAAACTCTTTGGGCATTTAAGAGAAAATGTGAAAATCTCTAAAGGGGTCATGCATATATATAGGATTTCTATGCTGCATCATTGAGGCTATGTATACACATGGGCTCCATCAATGAGGCCCCATTTCTGAGGTCCATAAACAAATTTTTAAATTGAATATTTTAATAAAAATATATAAGGGATCTTTGAATGAATTTTAGGTTTATGAAGTTCTATAAAAATGAAGAGTATGATGAAATCATTTAAGATGATCTTTGAAAGGTAAAAAATTTAAAAATTTGATGGAGAATGTATGAATTAAAGAAAATACTTAAAGAAGAACATAGTCAGATGTAGAATATGGATGCACAAAAGATTCTAATTGTAATAATGCCTAAGGATAAGGTGCTTAACAAATCCAACCAAAAGATATGTAAGTGGATCCTTCCCATAGCAAGTACATGCCTTGCTTACCCTTGCATAATCTTAACCAAATAAGTCTATCAACCTCATAGGTGATTAATGGTTTATGAAAGTATAGAACCAAAACTTGAAAGCTTCTACCAAGGAATTCAAGTACATTAGACAAAGACACCAAATAAGAACATGGACACTAGTAGTGAGGTGAGTTATGTCTAACATGGATGGATGACAGAGAAGGTGGAATGGAGTTTTCAATTGCAGTTATAAGAAGTCCCTTGTGGATTTATTTTTAAATGACTTAAGAAGATTCATCCTTAGTCAAGACCAAAACTAAGTGCTTTTAGTGGGTTTGCATCATCACTCCAAGACCGATCCATCCCCTTGAGACACAAGAGTACTTCCACAGAACAACAACCATTCCTTAAAAAGAAGAAAAGAGAAGTAAGAAGTGAGAGAGGACCTTAGTTAGAAGGGACCTTTAGATATGGGTAACGTGTCTTTCTAGTCCCATAACTAGTGCATGTAGCCTGTTTATTTTTCTAAGGGATGTGCTTTGAATTCCCACCATTTTTTCTATATATTATATTTTTATTTTCTCTATTTCTTTTTGTTCTTCCCTCTTGTTTTTTTTTGGATGGGAATCACACCATGTAAAGACTTATTTAACTTACTTTTTATGGTCATGTAAGTAGAAGAATACAAAGATCTTGAGTCCTCTTGAAGTCACACCTTGTGCAAACCTTTGAATCATTCCTAATTCTAGAAATTACCAAGGTTACAAATTTATTAAAGGTTTATTTAATGAAAGGAACATCATATTCTCAAAATAAGGAAAACCATAGATTTTTGTGGATGGGTGGATGTCATTGACTCATTGCCTATTCCATGAAAAAGAAACCATGCCTTAGTCATGATTACAAAGATTCGAAAAAGAAGAAACCAAACATTAGCAAACAAAAACATTAATTATAAACCACCATTAGCAATAGCTACAACACTAGTGTGTCTTGTTGGCACAAATCATGTTTATTAAAAGAAATTAAAAAATCACACTAAAATAAAGTAAAATATATACGAAAGTATAAAATATTCAAGAAAACTTTAAATGTACTAATGATGATGTAAAATAAAAAATGATGTAAAATAGAACAATATTTAAAAATAAAAAAAGGAAATAAACAATTTACAAAAAATAAAAATGTGTAAAAAAAAATAAGAAGGCATGTATATGATTAGCATGGATGGTCATCTCCCACATGATTGAGTTGGAATGAGGAGATCTAAATAATTGAGTAAGGTTGCCCATCTATTGAGGTGTTACTTCCACTGGCTTGCATGGGTTCATGGAAAGCTTTGACTTGTTGCATGTTGAGCAATTGTTTTTTGTTTGGGCTCTTAGGTTTGTAGATCAACATGGCTCTAGAAGGAAAGATTTCATAAATGATGTAAGGCCCTCTCCATAATGTCTAGAACTTAGTTCATTTAGGTACGTGTGGGGTTCCAGTAGATAACCTTATCTCCTAGTTGAAATTTCTCTTTCCATATTTTAAGGTCATGATACTTTTTGTTGAATGCCTTATGCACTTTATTAAAGGATATGGCTACTAATAGATTTTCATCTAGCACATTCAATTTATTTAATCCTTCATTTTGTGCTAGGCTAAGGTCAAGGTCCAAGTCATAGGCTATTGAAAGTGTACCGAGCTTGGATTGGATAGGTATAGTAGGTAATTTTTCATACACCAGCTCATAGGGAGAGTATCCTATAAGAAGTTTCCATTTTGAGAGATATGCCTAGAGGGCATTGTTTAATTTTGTACTTCATGCTCTCCTATCTTTGTTAATAGTTCTTGCTAGGATCTTAGTGATTTTCCTATTGGTAATTTCTATTTAACTATTAGCTTGGGAGTGGTAGGGTGTTATTAATTTATGTTCAACCCCTAACCATTGCATAAGCTTGTAAAAAGTAGCATTTGTAAAATGGGTTTTGTTATTAGAAATTAGTGCATGTGGCACCCTAAACCTATTCACAACATTTTCTTATACAAATTGTGTAGTAGTGGATGATGTACATTAATCAATGGTAATGATTATATAGCCTTTTCATTCGACATGTGTGTGATGGAACCCATGAAGTTGATGCCGCATATGTCAAAGGATTCTAGTAGTTGAATCCACTATTGAGGTATTTCCATTTATGTGGTCATCCTACCATCTCATTGACAATGTTTACAAAGCAAAAAAATTGGTGGATGTCCCTCAAGATATTTGGTCAATAATACCCTTCCATTAGGATCTTAATGATCATGCATCTCCTAGAATAATGGGACCCACAAAGACCCTCATGAGCATCCTAGAGAACACGCAACTAATTAGCATCAAGTACACACCAACAAACTAGGCCATTGGTGCATACCTTATAAAGATATCCATTGATTTTCATCAAACATTTAGCCTAACGAAGAAACTATTGTTTGTTCCTATAGTGCAAATCTTGTGGCATCTCTTGAGTAAGAAGATAAGTGAGGATGTCATCATACCATTTTGGTTCTATGGGAATTTTTTTATTTATTGCACTAGCAAAGAGAAGTTATTAGGAAATTGGTCAAAGAGTAGGCTCTCCTCCTCTTTGTCATTCCATCATAACTAAGAGAGATGGTTAGCAACCACATTCTTAGTCCCCTTTTAATCTACCATTGTGAAATTCAATTCTTCAAGATTATAAGACACCATATGACATGTGGGCTTACCATTGTCTTGTCCATTAGGAAGTAGATGGCACTGTGGTCATTGTGCATAAACACTTTATATCTAAGCACATAGGGCCTACACCTCTCTAGAGCATACACCAATACCATTAGTATTTTCACCATTGTGGTGTAATTCAACTATCCACCCACAATGCTTTGACTTACGTAGTGGATGTAATATGGATGTTTCTTGTCATCCAACTATGTAAGCATAGCTTCCAAGGCATAATTTGATGTAGCTATCATGATATGCAATTGTTTAGGCCAATCAAGTACTCATATAATTGAAGTTTCTTTGAGTTTCTACTTGAGGCTTTGTAATTCCTTTTTGCATTTCTTGGTCTAGATGAATGAAACATATTTTTTTATTTGCTCAACCAATAGTTTTGTGATCTTATGGAAATTCTCTATGAATCACTAGTAGTAGCTAGTTTGTCTAAGGAATGATCAAACATCTTTAACAATTTTTGATTGGCAACTTATTCCTTGAATGATCCTTATCTTTTCAAGGTTTACCTCAATCCCTGCCTAAGAAATTCTATGCTCTAGCATAATACCCTTCTAGAGCATCAAATGGCTCTTTTTCCAATTGAGTTGAAGATTCATCTACCCACACCTTTTAACCACTTTCTAAAGGTAGTTCAAGGCTTGCTCAAATATAGCACCATAGGAAGAGAATTCATCCATGAAGACCTCCACCTCACAACCAATTTGTCGCTAAAAAATGTTCAAGAATAAGCATTAAAATGTTGTAGGACCATTTTATAGACCAAAGGGCATCTTTTGATATGGAAATGTCTCCTAGGGAATTGCGAATGTTGTTTTGGCCTAATCCTCTAGCACAATCTAGATTTGGTTATAGCCACTATAATTATCTAGAAAACTATAATGGAAATGCCCATATATAGTATCTAACACTTGATCTACAAATGAGAATGAAAAGTAATATTTGAATATTGCCATATTCAATATTTGGAAGTCAATATAGACCTACCAATTACCACCTTTCTTTGGCACAATCATGAGTGGACTAACCCACTCACAATCCATAATGGGATAGATAAACCCTACATTGAGGATTTGTTTCATTTTCTCTTTAATGATTTGCTTTAATTTGTAGTTCAACTATCACTGTTGCTACCTCTTTGGCTTCATGGTTAAATCACTGTAGATACGATGTTGTTATATCCTAGAATCAATCTCTATGAGTTCAAGATATGACTAAGCAAAGGCTATTGGTAATTTGTTAACCACCTTCAATAACATCTATTTCTGTTCAAGAGAAAGAATGACATTGATGATTACTAGCTTGCCATTTTTCAAAAATTCATACTCCATGTCAGTAGGTAGAGTTTTCAACTCTAAGGGCTCTTGGTTAAAAATTTTAGGGATTTTCAACTCTCTTCAATTAGTATCATCATTTACATTATTAGGGAGTTCATGATAGACTTACTCTAGTTTATCCATGCCTTTAACAAAGACACATGCTAGACTCTTAGTAGGTTCGATGTAATGTGTGCTACTTCTAAGATCAACTATCAACCATAGGATGCCCTCTTATTTTACAGCTATTGTGTATAGGCACCTTTGAACTTCAAATTCATCTACTCATTGTTTACATGCTTTAATGAATATGCTCTTGACACACTAGAGTTTCTGTATGCAGTTGCACCTAGTATCATTATATGCAATGCATGGAGCTCTCTTCTTCTAGATCTTTTCAAATTCATTCTCCTTGGAACTTTTCAAGGAGAGATCTTTGATGCCCATTCATGCATCAACAATGCTCAACCATGCCCTTCCCATAATAATTGGGAAGTCTCCCTTTTATTTGTCAACCTTGAACATTAGAAAATCGATAGGATAGGACCACCCACAAATAGTGGTCATAATATCCTCCATAAGTCCTAAAAGAATTGTGATTGGCTAGTTTGCCATTTCTAGATGGACATTGCTCTTTTGGAGAAGCAATAAGTTTCATGCTTTGTACATGTCATGGAAAATCAGATTGAAACCAGAACTTAAATAAAGAAGAGTCTTGCATGGCTCATGTCTAGCAATTTGCAAGTAGATGAGAGGACTTTGAGGGTTATATGTTTTTCTTAAAAGGTTGCTAGCCTTGATCCAATCATTTACAACATGGGTTAACATGATCGTGCAAACCTTAGAAGGAATTTGGTTTGAAGGGCTCTCCAAAGGATTTGATATAGAGGATGATGGAGAGATAGGGTGGCTAGCTACATTACTCTGTGAGAAACTTGAAGGACTATTAGGTTGGAAGAATGGTCATTTTTAGGATTTGGATTCCAAACCATTCAGTTGGAAAGATGGTTGTAAGTTAACAACTGTAGTAGCATTGTGTTGTTGTGGCTATGATGGAATTTCATCTTACATAGATGGAGCAAGAGGTAATTGGGTTGAGGATGTAGGAGAATGTGCTAAAGGACGAGAAGGATGATATGGATATATGGGTTCCTCTATAGTAAATGGAGAATGAGTTCTATGATACTCTAGAGGGTGGTAGTGATGATAAAAAGAAATGTGACTAAAAGAGTTATGTGGAGACATTAGTTGCTAAACATAGTACCCATATGGATCTGGCTTCCTATAAGGGTATGACTCCCTTGGTGGTGGCATTTGTTATAACTGTGGATGTTGCCACTACTAGTATTGCTCATATGGCTATGGTCGAGGTCCACTTGGATAATAAACTCAACCTTCTATGTGTTTTTCTAGAAAAAATCTTATAGTTCAATGCTATTGAAAAAATCTTGGGTTTGATTGTAGTAGGCAATGTTAAGTTATAAAGTTCAATTTGGACTATATATTTTGGGGTGAACCTATGTTTCAATTATTTCAAGTTCCAACACCCCTCTACTATGATTGATTCTTTGTAAATTATAGTAGATAATACAACATATGTGAATTGATCTTTTTATCAATTCCTCATAGATTAATGCAAATTGTTAGTAGTGTAAACAGAAATTTATTATTTTACCATCTAGTACATCAATGTTGTCTTTAAATTATAATCTTACACTGTTCCCTTTTTCGACTTCATTTATAATTCTCCTCCTACTTGAATGCATCATCTCAATTCCATAGGTTGGATGGGACTTCATCTTACTTTGTACCAAAGAGTCTTTTTGTTCTTCTTCAACTCCTCTAGTTGTGATGACCATTACATCTTCAACTTCATTGGTTAAGATAAGTTAACACATACCTTTATTGGTTCATAAGTTAAGATTATAATCACTTGTTGGTTAATATACATTGGATTTATCAATAGACCTTTCTAGTTAGATTATTTCTTTCATCAAGCTCATGGATGAATCCTTATTGATTTGTCACTTTCATGAAATGCCCTTAATATTTATTGAGCATTTCCATATTCTTTATTCTCATCAACTTCATTTTATTTTAGTCTTTTTTTTGTCATTCACTTAGCTATTTCAATTGAATTCTCTACAATAAAACTTCTTATTAATATTCTATTAATTAGTTTTTGAATTTTGTACAATTTATTAACCTTATGAGGTGTTCATGTAACACATCTTTTTGTAGTTAATTCTTACTCCACATTATTATGCATTAAACTTCATAAAAGTCTTTTTTAGAATATTGTCACATGGATAATGGGTAGTATTGTTTAACATTTCTCTTCAATCTTAAAAAATATTTTATTTAATCATTATCTTGAAGCAAATACCTTAAAATGTGTCCATTGGAATATGACGATGAAACTAAAATTTCATTGTAGACCCAGAAGATTTGTTACAAAAATTAATTTATCTAAAATGCATCAACAATAGTTAATCCTACATAGAGTAGATGTATTTAATATTCATGTCTTTCACTAACAAGGAATCATTAAATACTACTTTATTGGATATACAAAGAAGAAAATAAATATCAATACATGTTATTTTATTTCTCTATGGTCGAGTTTACAAATGTACATTGTTACTTAGAAATACCAAATGAGTATCAATATAAATAAGTAAAGATGCTTAGAAAATTTAGAAGTTCTTTAACACATTGTTATTTGTCATTCAAAAATTGTATAAAGAGGCATGTATTCAGTCAACAAAAAGGGGAAAAATATTTGCAAACACTAATTTTATTAATGTAAAACAAGAATATCTCTTTCTCCTACTTTTTCTTGGAATTGGAAATGATCATCTTAATGCCAACTAGTTATCAAATTTTCTTGCTACTTTTATACGACGTGTGATCTTTTTAGATTAGGAATTGATTCAAAACAACATTTGACTTTACTAAAGTTCTTTCAAAAGAGTGGCTTCTAGGCATTCATAACTATGAGAGGAAGAATGAATCAAAACACAAACTTGCAGTTGTTCAATCTCTTCAAGAAAATTAAAAAACTAATTGAGCACAAAATCATTTTTCCAAGATGGTATATCTATTAATTTGATGAGCACAAGCTTAACTTTGAAGTTGTTTTGTTAAGCATGAGTACTTTACAATGTTCTTAGCTTTGGATGATAATTTTACCAAGTTGTATAAGTTTAAAATGCAAGAGAGCATTCATTTCCTCTATTCTCTAACCACCTCTTCCTTATTTTTCTTTTATCTTTATTTTTATATTTTATTCTTTTATAAACTTATGTTGGATTCTTTTCTTTTCTCTTTTACTTTTCTGAAAAGAAGTCTGTGTAACATGTAACTGTTGGCTAATTTAAAAAAGGTTTTCCTTGCATAGTGCTTTTGCCTCATTAACGACTTATCTAATATAAAAATTCTAATAATAAATAAATTCTTTGGAGCGAAGGTAATATGTCCGTGGAAGCAGTTATATGGGTAGAGGAGCATACCCGTACTCGTTGTGTGCATGCCTACAGTCGGCATGTCTATAACCAAAAAAAATCTCATCTTTTTTTAATGGTATAGATGTATTCATGATTTTTTCATCGTACCATGGATGGGAGGCTGCTACTAAAAATCCTAGGGACAAGAGTTGAACCAGTACGGTACACCAGAAATTCAGATAGCACCCATGTTTATCTGCAACCAGGTAAGAAAGACCCAGGCTATCCATAGAGTCTGTATTCATGGATGAAAATTCAAGGACCACTGACCGTTGCCAGCTACCCTTAGCTTTATGCATGAGAATACCATGAAAGAGACGGATCCAAGGCACAGGGACCATAGCTTTTTCCTTCCAAACAAATGAGTGGAGAGTAGTATTAATGCAGGGCATAACGCATTGATTCACGTGTCCCTTCACATTTAAATTCATTGGGATAAGAATAAGATGAAACCAGAGCGCCACACCAGTAAATACAGCAGAGCACCCTTAATTCATGAGGGGTTTCATAGCCCAGGGGATCAGAGTATGATATAGAACCTTAACAGTAACATAGGAGCCAAACCACTATAGCATAAACCAGCAGAGTATGGCAAATCAACTGCGAAAATCAAAATGTAGGCCATGGTTGCTCAAGAGTCAAACATTATTTAAGCTTGAGAAGCATGGCAAACAAAGCACAAAAAGGATGTTAAGAGAAAGCGTTTTGAAAGTCCAAAATTTAGAAAGTGACTATAAGCTATTGATTTACTGATAAACCAGAAAAATGTACAATAGGTTTGACTTACTGGTAAACAAGAAAAAGTACAAGCCGCATACTACTGCCAATAAAACAACTTGGGTCATTTGATATACAAAGAAATTTTAAGGTTTGGATATCTATATTTCAAATAATAAAAACCAAGGGAAATGACAGAAGTTTGAAAAGAATGAAAATGGGATTCCATATCTTTTATTTTGGTCAAGATGCTAACTATTAATCATAGATTTGTAATGCTAATTAATATTCTATCCAGTCTCGGAAGAGCTGCCTATCAGTAAAGCTAAATAATATTCAATCCATAACATTCCGATAGAGCTTATCCATAATATACAAGTATACATTCTCTACTATGGTTTTAACCAAGTTCCCAATTTTTAACCAATATTTCAAAAACCCTGAAAAATGTAGAAGGAGAAAAATGTATATATTTGAATAGTTTTAGAGAGGCCTTTATTTAAATAGTTATGTGCTTCTATTCTTACATAGAAGGTTTGGGATCTTATTATCTGAAAGTTGAAATATGTAGATGGGAGAAAGTTCCCAATGAAAATTGGATACTTAGATTGTGTAATACAAATAGCATTGAAAATGAATATGGCATTTCATACAATGTCCTGCACATTAGACAGATGATATATTAAAGCTATAAATTTGGTTGACTTGTTTCAAATGTTACACAACTATTTAGTGATTTTCTTAATGATGTTTTCTAAACTTACAGTATGTATATTTCTGCTATTCAATAGATCGAGAGGGCTTGCAGCCATAATAAACTTTCAATTTTAGTTTCAATTTAGTAAGACAAATAATATTTCAAAAACTCTAGAAAAATGTAAAAGGGAACAAATATTTCTATTTGAAAAGTATGAGAGGATGCCTTAATTCAAAGACAAACTAGTTATCTACTGTTATTCCTATGGAGCAAGAATAGGATCTCATTATCTGAGAGTTGAAAGAGGTAGATGATTGAAAATTTCTCATTATATATGAATAAATATGGGCCAAAAGTCTCAAGATATAGTTTAGACAAAGACTTGTAATTAAATATTTGAAAATGTTTAAAAGTCTACAAATACCACAAGTTTTCCAAAAATACAAATATTTTATATTTTATCCAAGAATCTCCAAACGATAGGTCTTAGTTTTTTTTTTTTTTTAGGAAAAGGTCGTGCGAAATCTATTCCAAAAAAGAGAATGCGCTACGCCTGCAACGTAGCGTGGGCCAGCAATCGTGGCCCCACAGCAAGAGCCCCCAGGACCGCAAGGGACGGACCACGTACCACCCCGCACTCAGCGCAGAATCCCACGTCCCAGGGGGACCGTATACCAAGATACAAGGAAGCAAAGCAGCTGGGAAAAGATACAGAGATAAAAAACAAAAAACAAAAACAAAAACAGAAGCTGATCCTGCAGCACCAGCAGAAGCCCGCAGAACTACCCGCCGGGCTGCTGTAGGCCGGCTTGTCCATGCTCAGCCAACCGTGCAGCAAGGCGGCGCCGATTCTCTGTGATCAGCTGAGCAATTCCCGTCCTGCAATTCTGCAGGATGCCCTCAAACCAGAGTTGTGATGGTTGAGTATGAGGGGTTGATGTCTGATTCTTCGAGTTGCTGGAAGTGGCGTCCGGCGGGTCCTTCACCTGAGGCGGCCTTGGACGATGCTGATCCTGATCAGCGTCCGGGTATTGGATGTTCTGTATCGTGTCTGCCCCAACGACAGTTGAATTACCACGCGCCAGCCCGGTCGTGCCTGCAGCCGATCCCTCCGGGCTATGGCTTTATCTACCACTGGTCCCCGCGGTCGCAGGGTGAGCGCCCCGCGCAAGGTCCGCAGCCCTTCTAGGCCAATCCGTATGGGTGCTCCCGTCCCTTGCGATCGTAATCTCTTGCCAAAGCTTCCTGAACCTTTCACATAACGTAGCGGGGGGGGGGGGGGGGGGG
>MNCI01027002.1:117092-138695 GCA_015680685.1 Gnetum montanum
AGTAGCATGATTGCACAGGGGGCAATGTGGACTAATCCCCAGGCCTCTGCACTGCAGGAACATCCAAACGGGAAGGGCCTTTTGAAGGATCAGCCACCCAAACACCTTGATCTTCTCTGGGATTGACCCTCACCAGAGTAGCCGCCAGCGTGGGTCCGGTGGGAACTGCACCCTGAGGTACTATCGGGGATGAAGGGGTTCGTCAGCGCCCCCCATCGCCACCACGTGTGCACAAAGGTGCTTCCAAACAAGAGAGTCCGAGCTAGTAGCCCTCCAGGGCCGATATTTCTACCACAAAAGCTGTGCCCAGGTGGAGGGGTCCTCTTGTGTGGTGGATAGTCTCCAAACCAAGCGCTGCCACCCCAACGCAACCTCCTCCGTGAAGGGGAGAATGCCGACCCCCCGGCCTTGCGAGGCTGCGCAATGGTGGCCCAATCCACCAGGTGCATCTTTGCCCCCCCCTTCTTGCCCGACCAAACGAAGTTGCGCAGGATCACGTCAATTTTTGTGACAACGCCGGCTGGCAGGGCAGCGATTGAGGCCCCGAATCTGGCCATCGCCCCAAGCACCGTGGTCGCCAGCACGATCTTTTCTTTATGGGAGAGGAATTGATTCGTCCAATGAACCGTGCGCTACTGAATTCGCATCAGTAAGGCCTGCCAGGTTTTTCTTTTATGCCAGTTGTGGATGGGGATGCCCAGATATCGATCCTCCCTCGCCCCTGGCAGAATCCCCAGGATTTAAATAATTCTACTGCGCACTGTCTGGTGCGTGTGTGTGAAGTACAACACGGACTTCCCAGTGTTCATTTGTAACCCGACCTCCCGTTGGAACCGGTCAAGCGCCCTCATCAGCGCCTTGACCTGCGGCACGACAACCCTGACATAGATCATGGTGTCATCCGCGTAATGGGCAGTGAGGCAACGCACACCATGTATGTCTAGACCTAGGATGCCTTCGGCCATACAATAACTTTGTAGGAGATCCATTAGCATAAGAAAGAGGAGGGGGGAGAGAGGATCGCCTTGCCGCAGGCCACAGCCAGTCCCCTAGAAACCCCATAAGTGCCCATCAATATCCAGGGAGTACCGGCCACTCCTTTGTATCTGTAAGCAGAGCTCCACGAAGTCTCGATCCAAACCTTTGGCAATCATCACTTTCCGCAGGGCTGCCCAGCTAACAGTGTCATAGACCTTCGTGATGTCTAGCTTGATGCAGAGGCCTGAAAATTTCGCACGGCGAAGAGAGTGCTGGATTTCCTGCAGTAGCAGAACCTGATCCTGAAGGTGGCAGCCCGTAATGAACGCAGCCTGGTTTTTCCCCACCAAACGGGGCATGAGAGGGCGCATTCTGGCAAGAAGCATATGGGAGAACAGCCTGAGAAGAGAGTTGCAGACACCAATGGGCCGAAAGTGCCCCAGTGCAGTGGGTGTCTCGGTTTTAGGCATGAGGACCACGCGGGAGCAGTCTATTTCTTTGCGAACCTGCCTCCAGAGTAGCATGTGGTTAAAAGCATCAAGAAGGTTCGCGCCTAGTACCTCTTCATACTCGCCGAAGAATTCAATGGGCCAACCATCCGGTCCAGGTGCCTTATTCGCCTGCATATCTTTCAACGTGTCGCGAAGTTCCTGACGGGAAAAGGGGGAAAGCAGCCACACGTTTTCTGTTTGGGTCACAACCTGCGGGATGGGCACGGAGATCGGGTCAGTGGCCTACCACGCCCATACCTACTACCAGTAGCGCTGCAGTCCATCCACTCCAGCCTGAGAGGGCGTCTGCGTGTCCTGCAGGAAACGTTACAGGGGACGATAGTGTTTTCTGCGATGCTCCACCGCCTGGGAAAAGAAAAATCTCGTATGTCTGTCCCCCGATTGCAGCCACTGAATCCGAGCCCGTTGTCGCCAATATTCTTCCTCTTCGTGGTGTAAGACCTACAGCCTCGCCAGGACGGCGAGCTCATCGTTATTCGTGTTAGTGCTCTGTTCCTGTTTGGCCTGTATCTCCCCTTACCGCGTCTGGATCCGAGCTCGCTGTTCACTGAAATTCTATTTTGCATCTTTGGGGAGGTATTTTATTTTCTGTTTCAGCAACTGTAATGCGTTCTACAGGAATTCGCGTGGGTCCTCCTGTCGCACCGTGGGCTGCGCTTGCCACGTCGTGCATTGTGCCTACTACCTTGAGTCCCGCGCCTGTTGCCTCGAGTCCCACGCCTACCGCGTCGCCTGCCGCGTCGGGCGCTGCGCCTACCACCTTGTGTCCTGCTTCTGCCTCAACGTGTGCGCCTGCCGCCTCGTATGTTGCACCTGCCGCGTCGTGTACTGGGTTTGCCTTGCTTGTGCCGCTCCGGCCTCGCCTGGGTAACTGGCCCAAATTTCCCGCATCATCCCTTCCAGCCACGCCTTTCGAAGCCACGAGCGCTCAAATCTGAACGGCCGAGGGCTCTGCACCATGTGTCTGTCCACCTAGCAGAAAATAGCCCAGTGATCCGAAGCCATTCTGACCCCACCATACGCGTGCACGTTCTATCCGGTGAGTAGTGACTGGCTAACCCAGGCCCGGTCAATCCTAGACTGAACCCATGCGGCGCTGTGACGCCGGTTGCTCCAGGTGTACCGAAAGCCCATGAGTTTCAAGTCCGTGAGGGCCTTGCTTTGTAGCAGCACGTGGAAGTCAGATGCCCCCGGGGGCTCCGCCATGGAATCCCCAGACTTCTCCCAGCAATACAATCTCTGATTAAAGTCTCCAATTAGCAACCACGCCGCTTCATCTGGCACCTGTCCTGCCACATGTTCCAGCTCCTGCAACCGCTCCTTCCACCCTTGGGCGCCATACACATTGGTGATCCAGCTGTCCAGCCTGGGTAGGTGGACCGTGATGCACCAATCCGACATGTATCGGACGATTGAGGCCTCCCTGGTGAGGACCGCAAGACCTCCGGCACGTCCCCAGCTCGGTACCAGATGGCTGTGCCACCCTGGCCAATCCAGCACCCGAGCCTCGGACAGCTGGAGTTTAGTTTCCTGTAAACAGACTACATCACACCTTTCATCTACCACCATGCATTGTAGGGTATGGCGTTTGTACGGGGTATCCTGGCCCCGGTAGTTCCATGAGAGAACCTTCATGGAGACAAATGTCGTTGGTATACCTCCTGGAGTGTGGGCTGCAAGCCCAGATCAACAAAGAGCTGCATGGCCTTGTGTCGCCGGGTGCTGTGTTCTGTTTTGCCCATCGTGACCACTGGCAGTGGCCTCACAAACCCATATTCGTTCTGTGGCTTGTTTTTCGTAGGAGGGGAAGAAGGCTGAGCTGTCCCGCGGCTCGTATTGATCCAGTCAGTAGTAGGAGGGGGCGACAGAGCCACGCCTTCTGGGCCTCCCGCCGTGGGGAGTGACCGCCTCTGTTCTATGGGGGGTTGAGTCCCCCCTCCGACCAGAGCATGCAGGTAAGGTGCGTTAGTGGCGTTAATGGCTTCCCTGGCCGTCCCTACCAGACCCTTTTTGCGCCTTGCCAACACAGCTTGTGTCCCCAGCCTCTCTGGGCCGATTTGCGTCCCACCTTTCGTGGCGGTATGAGTCCCCCCTGAGTGTGGCGGGCCAGCCCTGCTACCTCCCCCCAAACCATGTCCTTTCTTGCCAACCAGGTGCCATCTGCCCTTTGGATCGCGGGTCTGATTCGCACTGGCCAGGCAGCCCCCTGGAGTGGCCCGGGGCCACTGCATATTTTCGAAGTGTATGCGAACTCGCTCCTCTCCTAACTCGGAAGCCAACACTAGCACCTCAGGCTGTGTCTGCACCTGCAGAGGTCGCCAAACGCAGAACCGGGCGTAGCCCATGTGTTCCATGCCCTCTGTAATTTGATCAAATTTGATAAACTCCCCAAACTCCTATGCACATGAGATTAGACACTCAGGGGACCAGTATTCCAATGGTAGGTCGTATAATCGAACCCATACCGGCGCCTGTTCAAACAGATTCATGTCGCGGTGGGCTCCCGGGCGCCAGGGAGCCAGGGCAAGGCCCCAAGCACCATAGAACCATGGCCCCCCCACCAGCACCTTTTTTCGATCCACCAGGGAAGCAAAACTAAACAGGAGACGGTCGTCGGCCAGGCATTTGACCGTCACTGTGTCTAACTCCCAAGCAGCCCACGCCCAACGTCGGATCAAATCTAGGCGAGGATGTATTCCTTCCGACACGAACTTACCAATTAAACTTCGGGCCAGAGTGTCCAGCGTATCATGGTCTGGGCTCTAAACTTGGATCCTTAACTCAAGCCCCTCGGTAGTGGCCCTCTTCTCCACCGCTTGCTTAGCGTCTGCCGTCTGCTTCCATGTTGCGCCCACGGCGTTAGGGTCAGTGTCAAGGACCTCCTCGTTGCCTTTAGTGCCAAGATCTGATTGGCCTTGTACTGAGCTCTCCACGCCCTGTGTTAATCCTGCCCCGCCATGAGCTAAACCTGCCGCGTCGTGCTCTACCCCTACCGCTCCCTTTGCAGCCCCTGCCGTGCCGTGTGCTGCTCCCTTTGTAGCCCCTGCCGTGCCATGTGCTGCTCCATTTGTAGCCCCTGCTATGCCTTGTGCTACTCCTTTCCCGGCGTCTCCTTTCCCTGCCATCTTTCCCTTACTCCCCAATTCTACTAAGACCTAAGACGATAGGTCTTAGTTACTTTCATTGCCAAATGGATAGGTCTTGGAAAAACCTCACTATTAACATTGGATTATCTTATTAAATATTTAATGTCCAAAAAAGTCACAAATTTCTCAACAAAAATATAGATATTATATATTTTATCTAGAAATCTCTGAAGAGAGGTCTTGGTTACTATCATTACCAAAGGAACATACCAATAGGTCTTGGAATACTGCCACTACTAACATTCTTAGTGGTCAAGGCACATGCATCATCAAAAGGATAGGCCTTGACTATGGCTCACCACATATTAGTTGGCTCAATTGCTTAGTCTTATGATCTTGGTCAATTTTCCATTAAGGAACACCTCAGTATTACATGTAGATGGGACCATCTAAAAGATTTGTAACTTCTACTACCAATCAAACAAACTTGATCACATTATATATTATTTTATTATATTCTAAATAAAAAATATTTCCAAAATAGACCAAAAATTTCAAAATAACTAAAATTCCACAAAATTTTGCAAATTCCATTCATATCAAAGACTAATTCAAAATTATCATAAAATATCCAAAAAGTTGGCAAAATTCCCACATCATCTAATATTTTACCAAAATGACAAACTGACTTGAAAAAAAATACAATACAAATTTTCATATAAAAAAAGCTGAAACTATAAAAAATTCAGCAGAATCTTGACATAATAATTAAAGTTGTAAAAAATAATGAGGAATTAGGAAGAAAAAAGGAAAAAGAAAAAATTCACAACAAAATAAAGAAACCACATGAAAAGGAAAATAAAAATAAAATTTCTTATTGTGTTGCAAGACCTCTTAAAATTTTCTTATTGGCTTTCCTTCCTACTCAAAAAACCTTGCAATATACTTTCACTTCATTCGAAACACATGCATTAGAAATCTTCCATGAGCCAAAACAACACATATTGAAGAACAAAATCTATTTACAAGCAGAAAAATGACATGCACCATGACACATAGCCCTAATACATGTATATAAATAGAAGAAACATACTTAGAATTAAAGATACTAAGTTGAAAATGGCTTAAAAATGAAGAAACTAGGTGAAAAATGGTTTCTATTTGGAAGAAACAAAGCTTTGGCTATTTGGAACAAAAAAAAAGAAAAAAAGGAAGCAAAATTCACAAGGTAATGAAGGAAAATGATATGATGTGTGTATCTTATATATATGTGCTTTAAGTGTAACATTATCATTTTATTTTTTATTTTATTCACTTACTTTTTGAAATTGATTTTTTCTAACTTAATTTTAAATGTTTAATTTAATTTTTTCTAAAAAACGTTTTCATAAGTTCATTTTTTATTTCTTTCTCATAACTAATATTCTCAAGGTTCAAACACGCATAACAAGCACATATAGACTCTAAATAAAATTTTATTTGAATTTATAGGATCCATATCAAGTGCACTATATGTCCATATATTAAAATCATATCAAAGCATCGCTCATCATAGTCATACAATTTATATGTCAAAAATTTCATTAAATTTTTAGTAACTAAAAATATGATATCTAGAGAATTGTAACTCTAATTTTAGTGAACTAAGCATTAAAATTAGCATTTTTATATGTTCCAGACATATTGGTCAAGCCAAATTCTAGGTAGAATTCCAATCTAAGGTATTTTCTTAATAAATCCTATTTATATAATATTAAGTTATAAATAAAAATGAACTTAGAATTTTAGTTTGATGACAAAACAAATAAAAGTTTGTATGCCTTGGGTAAGGTTAGAGTCTAAAATGCTCTATGGAAAGAGAATTATATAATGACATGTGCATAATAAAGAATAAAATATGCATAACCAAATACCTATAAAGGCATGATAATTGGCACAAAGAAAAAATTCCTAGGGTAATTGGATTTCAATATTTAATTTTAAAATATATGTAAAATGTATGATTGAGCTCCAACAACAATAAAAGAGAAGAATACAAAACTGTAATAAAATATTTTAACAAGTATATTGTATTCACTAATGTCAGCCAATAACAAAAATAACAAAAGTAACTAGAATAATATAATCCTATTATTTATTCAATAAAATTAGAACTAACGTATTGAAATGAAATGCATCTAATAGTAGTATATAATTTAATCTATGCAAAATTTAGGTTGTGGAAGTACACATTAAGCTATGTTGTTTAGGGAATCCTGAAGATCAATGAGCACAATGTGTTCCTTAGTATCCTCAAACTAAACATTTAAGTAAAAATAATCATCTATTCTTGTTACATTTATTGTTAGTTGAGAACTTTTATAAGTTAACATTTAGTTTTCATGATAGAAATGTAATGTTTGTTCAATAGATACTTTGGATTTTTGAATGTAAAAAAACAACTTTTGTAGTTTCAATTTTACTATTTCATATTTGTTTACCTTGAGAAGATTTTGTTCATTAGAATGTTTTTGGAAATATGCTCTTTAGATGGTTGTGCATATAGTAATGATTTTCTTATGTGGTCTTGTATGGAAGATATGTTAATTGATAAAGCTGTTGAAGACTATTTTTTGTCAGTGTATGATTTGTCTTCAAGTGAGAGTGTGTTAGAGATGTAAAGACAAAATCTTAAGTTGACCTTAGTTATACTTTACTCTTCTTTTGATACATTCATTTGAGTTTTAGATGTCTAATAATTATTGTAAGATATCTAAAAGGAAAAAGAGTGAAGATGTGTTGAAGTTAAGTAATTAATTGCATGATGTTTTGATTACTTGGAACATTGTTCTACCTATTGAATGCAATGTTAGGGTTTTTGTATCAACCTTGTTTTGCTTAGTCTTATGTTGGTGTTTTTATAAGGTATTGGGATTTATGATTGTAATGAAGTGAGAGTGTGAAGTATCCTTTTAAAGGTTTTAATCAAATCTTCAAAGTAGGAAAAGGTTATTTTTTGTACTTTTCTCCTTTTGGTTAATACTTCATAATATGGCATTACATAGCATATGATATTTGCAAATGATTTTCAAAAATTTTTAGAAGTTAATATGCTAGCAATTTTAGGGTTGAACCATTAGGAATCCTATGTTCTTATGTGTCATGTCTTTTGATGTCTTAGTCTCAAGTAAACTTTTATTAGAATCTATTTAAGCTCTAGATTCAACCTCTTATAAGTGCTTTCTTGATGTTCTACCAATTTCAACATAGATGTCATTTGATGAGTGGTGAAGTACCCTTTACACCCAACCATACGAATCATAAGCACTCATGCATGATTCGGTTAAATTCCATGGATGGGACTAGTTGTGGCATGTAGATCATTATGTCTTGATCGTAGTTCACTATCTTACCACTTGGACTAGTGGTAGCTTGTTATGTATGATTTAGTCCAAAGTGAGGCATATGATTCTTGATGTTGTTTTGGCCTTATGCTACTCCTAACAATAATAAAGAAATCAATTATTTAAACTAATTAACAATGGAAAGTAAAATCTAAACTAGCCTATGGGTAATGCATGTCTATTCCTAGCTTCATGTACACGTCCTAAACCCATGTATCTACTACTGGATTACTAACCACTATGCTACTAGATGAACCAATAAATAATGTTGTTGGGATTACTAAGCAAATACATGTTTAGGCTTGAACCTAGTCATGCTCATTCTGCCAATTCATTAATATGTCTAGAAACATAGATATTAACTAAGTACACAAAAAGTATATTGCATGGAAAGTAAATCTAATCTAAGTCAAAGCATTGCAATGAATAAGAATCAATCTCGATCTTATTGTTGTTCATGGAATGTGTCTAAGTACATTGCCACTTGAATAAGATGTTGTACAACTAACTCAAATCGACACTATGACCAATTACTAACTATTCTCTAAGACTAAAGAATAAAATTCCAAGAGTTTGGCTACTCTATTGACAAAGACTTCTTTTGAAACCATGCACCCAAGCGCTATATTTATAGGCTACCACACATCTTGCGATATTGGATATTCAACATGGAACCTTGGTCCCCAATATTGGGTACCTAATATTAGGGCTCCAATATTAGAGCCAAACAAAATACAGTTCATCATACACCCACAACTAAATGAAAACTTGTCCTTGAGTGACTGAAAGAAGGAAAAAGTCCCTTACAAAATATTGGGAAGGTATGGGATTATTCACTAATGGTAACTACTGATTGACTCTGAGTGCTGCATTACAAAATTTTATTCAAGTGGATGCATACAAAATGACAAAGTGACAAAAATACTAGACAGATATTGAAGATTACAAAATTTGTAGAGGTCTTCAAAAATTTATTGAAGATGATTATTCTTGTTACTGCTAGCAGTGGTAGACTTTCAACATTCATTGTTATGTCGATGCTTCTCTAGTTATGTAGAACATTCTTGAAGGATGGAATAAAATTTCTTTTCATCATCCCATGAATCTAGCAAACATGCAAAGTTTGAGTTGCTATCTTGTATGTGATATGATTTGTCGATGGGCATATCCTCCATTATCTACATCTTGGCTTTATTTTCGTGCCTAGAAATAGACCTTCTTCCTTAGGTGTTTTTTTAGCATCACCTGTAGTTACCAAAAGATAAACATTAGTTTTGGTAAATTTTTCTTAATAATTAACCCTATTTGAATCCCTTAGTTTTCATTTAAGCATAAGGTGATGACAACATACAATGCCCAAGGCCATGAGGTGACTAAAATCATCAAGTTGTTAACATTTTTTTGGTCAACTATTATTAGTTATCACAATGTTTGAAAATAGGATGTTGGAAAAATTTTAGATATTTCAAAATATGCATTCCAAGTTCCCATGACTAATAAGTGTAACTTTGAAAGCATACAAGTTTTTGAATAATTAAAACCAAAGATCTTATTTAAAAGATGGTCAAGAAATATTAATCTTGAAGGATAGTTTAATAGAAGAGTAGGAAAAAGTAAAAAAGGTAATTGAAAGGGATGAGAAGTAGTTTCAAAATTATGCATAAATTCAAAAAAAAAATATCATTGATGTTCTAGAAAATTTGAAGGTCAGTTCAAAGCCATGAGCAACAAAAGTTATGTAAGTCGGTCCTTCCCAAAGTAGTCTCCTATCATAATGCCCTTGCATAGCCACTTCTATAGATGTTTGTGGGCACTTGAGAAGCTAAATGTAGACCATGCCTTTGTTCCAAACAACAAACAATTTCCATGGTTGGGTTGTCACATCATACTATACAAAACCAAAAGGCTCATAGTCACATGTAGTAGTGAGGTGAATAATGGGATGAGAAGGGATTGTAGAGATCAAGATGTAAGGTACTTGGCCATGTCCACAATAGGTTCTTGTGAAAAGTTTTGATTAATGATTAGCATACCTATCCATCCAAGTTTAGACCAAATCCATATCATGAACAGTAACCTCGCATTGATGTGTTTCCTCCTACCTACTACCATGAGTCCACAATCACCTCAAAGAACAAGCATCAATCCAAAAAGAGAAGAAAAGAGAAGAAGGAAGGAAGAGCCTTAGTTAGACAGGTGCTTTAATAAATGGAAACATGTCTCTCCAAAGCCATAACTAGGGCTTGTAGCCCGTTATTATCTCTAAGGGGTGTGCTTTTGAATTTTCATTATTGTTTTCTTTTTCTATTTTTCATTTGATATTATTTTTTTTAAATTTTATTTTTATTTTTTGATTTTTGTTGAATTTTATATATTTTTTGAAATGGGAACCACACCATACAAAGAAAGATCTTCCTTTTCATTGGTTGAAAAAGGAGTGATGATACATTTCAAGAGATATCATAAAGCACATGAAGGATGCCAAGAAGAGAACCCAACAAGTCCCCTTGAGGTCACACCCTTTGCCATTCCCATTTGGCTATAGGTACAATTGTCATTGATGAATTTTAGTTTCATATAAGAAGAATGATATTGTTTCCATGATAAAGACCTTTTATTGAGAGAACTGGAGGGATGGATGAGGTGGTCTCACTTCTTTACACAATTACTTACCTAATCATCTTGATAGCATAGCACAAAAATCCAACATATAGCATTGAATTTTGCATCATGACTTGGCAATATTATTAACAAAAACATGAAATACATTCATAAAACATAAAGAGAATGGCTAAAAAAAAGAGAAAAATATTAAGAAATGGAAAATGTATGAAGAATCAGAAAATTTTTAAAGAAATAGGAAAATGATCAAAAAATTATAGAAAGAAAAATTAACAAATACTTATTAGTTCTTGAACCAAGATGGAGCATCTCCCCATGACTAATCTTATGGCTGCACATTTGGAAGATGGACTACATAATCCCCTTGTTATACACGATTGATTTCCCAATCTATCACTAATATTGATTTAAGTAATTATGTGATAGCACATCTAACATTGGTGGTAGTCATGTTTGGATCATTTGGAGATGTATATTGATGTGGACTTGAAGGTATTTCCATTTTGTAGAATCCAAATGTTTTGCTTCTTCTTCTTAATTTTCTATTTTAATTTCCAGGTCACCATGTTTAATATCCTCTTTTGGTGTATAATCAAAGTGTATGATATCTGTGCATAAGTCCTCTTTTTGGTCATTTTCTTAAGTCTAGAACTAAGAAGTAGATCAATTGCCTCCATGCATATTTGAAACAATTTTATATTCTCATTTTCAAGTCACTAGGTGTCTTTGGGTTTATTGGTTACTACATAGACTATTTTTTTCTCATACACTTGTTCCTTAGCTTTATTGTGGGTTGTGTTAATATTTGAATTTCTAGTCCACACCTACACCCTTTACTATTAGTGATGCATGGAGTTTCCTATCTCTTCACAACGATAAGTTCATTGTTTATGTCTTGTGTTGGAGTGGTTATAGTTGTTAGCTTTTTGTATGATTAGGAGACATCATTCCAATGAGGAAGGTTGTTGCATTAGATTGGCCTTGTGCTAGTCTTGATGAATTAGCAGGTCCATGAGTTTGGAGAACCATCATGGCTTCTATAGTTCTCCCCATGGTCCCTTGATTTATCTTTTATAGGTTTTGAGGAGGTGTTAGATGTTCAGGCCATCCTCAAACTAGGACTTATTCCATCTCCTCTAGGATTATTTGCCTTAGGTGAACCTAGTCCTTAAGTATAGTAAGAGTGAAAATGAGCATATGGAACTCCTAGTTGAGGTTGTTCATCCAAATTCTCTTTATTCTAGATCCTATTAGTTCTCAAATGAATGTTCTCATCATATGATGTGTTATTAGTCCTATGTGAAGAAGACATGATTTCAATGTGTGTGAATTAAAATAAAATATTAATATTTTCTAAAAGATAAATTATTGATACTTCTTTAAGAATCATATATAATATAACTAATCGAGATAACTAGCACCATCTTCGGGAATGGTGCCAATGATGAGTGGTGAGGTATTCCTTACGCCCAATCGTATGAATCACAAGTGTTTACATATGATCTAGTTAATTTTCATGGATGGGACTAGTTGTGGTATCTATATTGTTCTATCTTGATTGTAGTTTGCTATATTCCCACTTGGACTAGTGGTAGCTTATCACCTATGGTTTAGTGCAAAGTGAGGCATATGATTCTTGATGTTCTTTTAGCCTTATGCTACTTCCTAATGATAATAAGAAAATCAATTATTTAAACTAATTAAAAATACAAAGTAAAGTCTAAACTAGTCTACAGGTGATAAGTGTCCATTCCTAGCTTACCATACACATCTTGAACCCATATATTCACTATTGAGATTACCAAGCGCTATGCTAGTAGGTGAACCAAGCAATAATGTTGTTGAAATTACCAAGAAAATACATGTTTATGCTCAAAACTGGTCATGCCCATTCTTCCAATTCATTATTATGCTTGGAAACGTAAATGTTAACTAAGTACATGAAAAGTAAATTGCATGGAAAGTAAATCTAATCTAAGTCAAAGTGTTGCAACGAATAAGAATCAATCTCGATCTTATTATCATTCATGGAATGTGTCCATGTACATTGCCACTCGAATAAGATGTCATACAATTAACTCAAATCCACACTATAGGCACTCATTGATTTTTCTCTAAGACTATGGAATAAAACTAAAGATTTTAGCTATTCTATTAACAAAGACTTCTTTTCAAACTATGTGTCCAAATGCTATATTTATAGGTCAGCACACATCCTACAATATTGGATATTTGAAATTGCATCTTGGTCCTCGATATTAGGTATCTGATATCAAGGCTTCGATATTGAATATTCGATATTGGAGCTAGAAAAAATATAGTTCATCATCATTTATTCATTATTTTATTCAACCTAACAAATATTATCAAAGAAACATCAATGTGGTTCATTGTGTTATCATGTTAATCAATCACTAATGATGCTAATTTGTTGTTGGTTCCTTTTCAACCATGCTTTTGCTAAAAACAGAGAATCTTAGCTTTGGATAACCTACCAAACAAATTAAAGTCTAAGTGGTTGGATTTTTTTAATCATGCCATTATCTAAAGTTTAATGATGTAATTTCTTTTAATTGAAAATCTACTACAGTTGCCAAGTACTTATGTTTTATGCTTAGTAGTCTAACGTAATGTAACCCTACACTAGAGCAAATATGATCCACTTTGGAAACATTCTACTCCTTACGAAAGCTTAAATCATTATTTTATCATGGTATTTAATCCATGTATGCTTCATGCAATGAGAGGTGAGTCGAAGCCCACCTCTACCACCATTTACACATGTGCTTTATGTGATAGGGTCTTGTCATTGTCCCCTCATCTTGGTTTTTACTTTATGCTTTATTGGTTTAGCTTTTATCCTACTTTAAGGATATTCTATCTATCTTTCACTGACTTCCTAGCTTGATATTCTATGTATCTTTTTTTGGCTACCTGGTTTGGCTCTCCTTTCATCTTTATTCTCATCTTGATGAATTTAAATGTAAAGGCATATGTGAATCAACATGCTATGCCCTAAAATAATACAAGCCATCCATTTGTTTGGTAGGAAAAAGCTATAGTCCTTGGGCTTGTTGGCATGACAACATTTTTGTTGTACATTGATGCATTTAAATTTTCTTCACCGATTGTGAACATGAGCTCTAAGAATAGCCACCCATGTTCCTATCGTGTGATTGTGTGAATACATTTCTTTTGTTTTGTTGCATTGTGTGAATACTCTTTTTCTTTGGTTGTATTGTAGTGTTGTATTAATTTCCATGGATTTTGAGTTAATGGATTTTGAATTAATTGAAAGTACAATGACCTTGACATTGACTGTAGCATTGGCCTCTTGCTAGCCATGGATAAGCTTGGTAATAATAATGCTTTGTTGGGTTCAATCCTCTTTAAGGTTCATTGTTGTTATCCCTAATATGATTTTTTAGGCCATAAGCATGGTGTGACGAACAAAATAGAAATATACATTACATTTATGTCATAAAAAATGGGAATTTTGGCATTTTTTTATTCAATGCTTACACATGACAACTATGAGTGTGGTCTTTTACCTCTAGAAGTATTTCATGATATATCTTGTTTCGCAAAGAATTTATTTATTATTAAATATTTCTTTCTAAATTGAAAAACTCTCATTAATAAGCTAATAGCAATAGCATTAATAGGCCAAGAAAACTTCCTTTTTATAGGAAAAAAGTAAAATTAGTTACAAGATAGAGGAACTTCTTTTTGAAAGAGAAGCAAAAGATAAAAATAAAATATGAAAAAAAAGAATAAATGAATAAAATTAAAGATAAAATAAAATGAAAGAAATATAAGGAAAATATAGTAGAGATTAGAGAAAATAAGTGTTTTCTAGTATTTCTAGCTTACCGTTCCAAACCAAGAACATTTTAAATTGCTCATGCTTAGCAAAGCAAATTGAAAGTAGAGCTTATGCCCATAAAATTAGAAGAAAAATCCTATGGGAAAAATTATTTTGTGTTCAATTAGTTCACTATGTTTTCTTTGAATAGATTGAACAATTGCAAGTCTATGTTATCATCATTGTTTACTTCATCCTTACTTTGGTTACAAATTATATAAATAAGAACATGAAAATTTGATCATTAGTTAGCATCAAGTTGATTATTGAAAATTTGAAGAAACAAGAGGATTTTCCAACTCCCATTTATAATTACAAATTGAGTTGGTATTTTTTGAAATCACTCTTCAAGTATATAAGTAACAAATGTGCATTTGTGACTTGAATCCATACCTCTTTATAAGGTATTTTGATGGAAAACACAATGTGCTAATAGCTTCAAAATATTCTAAGCATCTTTCTCAATTTTTTTGGATAGTTATTTGGCATTACTAAATAACAATGTGCATTTGTAAATACAAATAAAATAATTTGTATTAATAGTTATTTTCTTAATGTATGAACAAACAAAACTATGTTTTAAAAATCAACTCATCTTAATCAATGAAGTTTAATATGTAATGTTGTTCTCAACCAAAAGAATGAAAGAAGAAGAACAACAATTAATTTCTTCCAAGAATATTGTTTTAATTGTGGAATGCTAGGCCATAAAGCAAAAATTGTAAAACTAGTAACTTTTCTTTTTCTGGAAGTATGTGTTATTCCCATGCTACTAAGTACTTTTCAAGAAATGATAGAATAGAACAAGAAGTTTAGAGGCCAATCAATAGAAGAGCTCTCCTCATGCAATTAGCCTTAAAGAGCTCATGTAGTGCATTGATGTAGTTTCTTGATAGTGGTTGTTTTTAGTATATGATTGTTGATAAATCAAAATTTATCACACTAAAACCTTTTAATGGAGGGAAAGTAAGCTTCAATGACAAAGGTAAAGTAATGGTAAGAGGTATTGGCTCATTTAATATTCATGATAATTTTCTTGAAGTTCATAATGTTTATTTTGTTGATATTTTACATTATAACTTGTTAAGCTTATGATAGTTTTCAAGAGAAGGTTATAATATTTGTTTGATGAATGAGAATTTTGTATTAGAGTAAAAAGAAAAGTATTTTAGAGCCTATGCTACTTCAGCAAGAAATAATTTATATTTTATAAATAAGCAGCCTCAATTTTTAACTCCTATTTTTGAGATAAGTAGCAACAAGTTATGGCACAAAAGAGTACGACACTTAATCTTGGGAAACATATAAGCTCTTCTCAATGTTGAAAGCATTAAAGCCATTCCTTAGGTAAGTCATCTAGAAGAGGTATATTCTACATACCAACATGGTAAGCAAGCTAGACCTACCATTAAGCTAGTGAATTTTCATTGTAAATATAAGCTTGAATTACTACATATTGATATCTATGGGCCTTTTTTTATAGCCAATTTCAATGGTAGCAAATATTTCTTTCTTATTGTTGATGATTATACTAGAATGTCATGGCTAACATTTATTGAAAAAAATTATAATAATTTAAATGTTTTAAGGCATTTAAAAGTATAGTTGAAATTGAAACATGGCTTAAAATCAAATCTATTAGAACTGACAATGGAGGTAAGTTCACCTCAAATGACTTTTATGAGCTATGTGGAGATTTAGGTATCAAGAAATAGTTTTCATCGACTAGAACACTTGAGTGAATTGGTGTTATAGAGAAAAATAACAGAGCTATAGTAGAGATGATTAGAGCAATGAATGAGAAGAATGTATCAAAGTACCCATAGAATGAGGTATCCTAAATAGTTGTGTATATCATCAATAGTTTTTTGGTAAGAGCTAATAATGGTAGAATCCTTATCAAATGTGGTATGAAAATATGGCTAACGTTCAATATTTCAAAATTTTTGGTAGCAAGTGCTATTAAGATAATGTTCACAAGCTTAATAGTTGTTGTGAAGATGGTTTTTTTATTGGATATTCTAGCCATTCAGAAGCTTATCATTGCTTAAATTTAAAAACATTAAAGATTGTTGAAACACTTCATGTTAATATTGATCAATTATCATAAGATACTAATAATCTAGCTAAGAAAGATATGAAGTTAGATGAAGAACAAATTAATGATGTCATCTTAGCATGTGAACAAGCTGATGAGATTAAAGAAGAGCAACTAGTCTTAACTGATAAGGTAAAAATAGAACAAGAGGCTACACCTAATGGTGGCTTGAGGAGAACAATGCATAAGTTTAGAGCCATGGTAGATATCCTTAGGATACCTCTTAGACAAAGGATAAGGAAGAATGGAGTTGAAACAATAGATCATAGCTTATTAGTACATTGTCTTGCTTTTTCCATTCCTCTAACAATTAGGGAAGCCCTTGGAAGTGAGGACTAGAAGAATGCCATGGATGTAGAGATGAGGTAAATTATAAAGAATGATACTTGGGAGCTAATCCAATGATCCAAAGGAGCTAACATCATTGGAACTAAGTGGGTCTTTATAAACAAGATAAATAAACATAGTAAAGTAACCCAAAATAAGGCAAGACTAGTAGCAAAAGGTTTTGCTTAGTAGAGGAACTTGATTATCAAGATGCATTTGCCCCAGTTAAAAGATTGGAATCTATTAGGGTGTTATTAACTTCTATAGCTTATCAAGGATTTAAGCTCTACCATATGGATGTGAAATCAATATTTCTAAATTAAGAAATAATGTCTATAAAACAACCAGAAGGATTTATTGACACTGAAAAGCCAAATCAAGTGTATCTACTACACAAAGCTTTATGTGGCTTAAAATAAGCCCCGAGGATGTGGTATGCCAAACCTTATTCATATTTAGCTAAAAATGTATATTTTAAAGCTCCTCTAGATAGTACCTTTTATATTAAAAAGTATAATATAGGGCTTTAGTTGCTCAGATTTATGTTGATAACACAATGTTTGGAGGAATGAGCTCAAGTTTAAGCAAATAATTTGTTGAAGCTATTAAATAAAAGATTGAAATGTCTATAATAGGAAAGATATCTCATTTTTTAGTTCTACATGTTCAATAGCTTATGGATGGAACCTCCATTTCTTAGATAAAATATGTTCAATAGATGCTCAAGCATTTTGGCATGATAGAAGGTAAAACTTGTGCAACTCCTCTTAGCACAAATGTGCACCTTTGCAAGGAAGAAGATGGAAAAAACATTGATGTTACACTATATAGATCCAATGTCAGAAGCTTGCATTATGTTATAACTAGTAGGCTAGATATAGCTTTTGCAATAGGCTTGACTTCTAGATATTAGTTAGCATGAAATGAATCATATTTGATTCAACTAAAAAGAATTTACAATATGTGAGAGGCATAGTCATGGGCTATGGTATCCAAAAAATAGAAGTTTTAAATTAGAAGCATTTATAGATGCATATTGTCTAAAAAATAAAAATGATTAGAAATCTACTAGTGGGAACTATCATGTTCTTGGTAATAGATTGGCATCATGGGTCATCAAAAAGAAGAAATCTATAGAGTTATCATTAGCTCAAAAAAAATATGTTGTAGCCTCACTCTATTGCAAACAAATTCTTTAGGTGAGGGAAGTATTAAAGCTCTTTGGTATAGCATTCTCTAATCCAATAATCATTCGTTGTGATAATAATGCCACTATTTCTATCTCTAAAAATTTCATTTTTAATGGTAAAACTAAACATATTGAGATTAAATACCATTTTCTCAAAAATCAAGTAGATTTGAAAAAAATAAAAAAAATTATCCTATATTTTATCTAAAGAATAGAGAGATTAATTTTTGCAAATGCTTTAAATAAAGAAAAATTTCTATATCTAAGGACATTATTGGGTGTAACTTCTTTATCCATACATACATAATTCTATAAAAATCCTAGTACTAGTTTGGGAATTTATATGCTAATGAGCTATATTGTAGGGAGGGGGGTTGGTAAGCTTATATTATAGAGGAAGCTAGATACTTTCAGGATGCAACATCTCTAATAGGTTATGGATAATGTGCATTGTCTCAATATCTTGCTCTGTATAGCCTTTCATTTCTTTAGGGGTTCAAGATGTCAAAGGTCATTTTCTCTCTTGCTTTAGATATTCTTGTTATTTTTGCATTAAATTCCTTTCCACCCTCTTACTAAATTTATCTTATGCCTTCCTGATGAGTGGTGAGGTACCCCTATGCCCAACCATACGAATCATGAGCATTCATGCATGACCCAGTCAAATTCCGTAGATTGCAAGCACTTACATACATAGAATTCTAGTGAGCAAAACCTTAGTTAGAGTGGTTGTTGTCTTCCCAACCTCGCTTATGATATTCTAAAATGATGGTTGAGTGAGATTGGGGACATTGATTTTTATATGTTTTATTTTTATCTTTAAATTCTAATTCTTCTAGTGTAGGAAATGAAAGGCTATATAATTTTATGATTGCTCTACCCTATCGCTTAACTATCCCTAGCATAAACAACTAATCCCATCCTCCGTGCACATCTTGAGCATGTCCTAACCACTATTGGGTTACCAGACGTTAGGCATCACTGGGTTGCCAAGTGTCAGATATATGTTTAAGATGGTCATGCTTATGGTTCTCATAAACTATAAAAAGGACTATAACTATAAAGTGATAATAATAAAATATTTTAGAATTATTAAAATATTAAGATATTTTAATGCTTAATTTATTTAATCCAAATGCTGCAAGGAATGTTCAAAAAGCTCATCTTTATTACCAAACATGCCAATGGGCTCAAGTACATTAGCACTCGAATAAAGAGTCGTACACTCTTCAAACTTCTGCTCCAGGTACTTGGGAAACATTCTAACTTTCACAGAGATAAACTACAAGTGCTTCACTACAACTTGAACAATAGATGCCATAAATGTAGTTGGTGCACACATATTTATAGTAGAAAATGAACTTTGCACTAATCAAGCCATGTCAACACTTGGAAAGATGTGTTGATGAGGTCATGTCGATGCGGTTGCGTTAATGAGGCATTGTCAACGTAGCCTAGTTGACACAGTGACTAGATGCTTCATCATACTCCCACAACTAAGTGAAAACTCATCCTCAAGTTTGTTACAATTTGGAAGGTATGAGGTGAATGGTGACACACATAGCAAAGCATCTCAAGACACCTATTGACACTAATAATACACCAAGTGCCCAAGTGTACGGATGAAAGTACAAAAATGTGGTGTTTGTGGATAACAAAATTGAACACCTTGACAACAATGGATACAAAACCCTACTGAGATGTTGAAGTTACTAAAGAAGGTTATAGAGTTCCTAGTGGCGACGGTTTTGACTGGCCCTCACCAGCTTTAGGTGCATGTGGTGGTCGAGGTGGGATTTGTGGTTGTCCTGCGGTTGTTGCAACTTCTAGAGGTAATTGGAATGCCTTCAATAGAGCCCTCATTTTGTCTCCTTTACTTCTAGAGTCATTCACAATCCAAGAAGCTTCACCAATGTATGCTAGAATAGGAACATCCCAAGTCACATTAGCCATGGTCTTAAGCAACCTATGGGCTTATGTGATTGCCTCTAAAGAGTAAGACACATGGATATCTTTGATTCTTACTCGCCACCCTGGCTACTAATTTGTCCAGAAGAGATAGGTTTTCCCCAAGTACCACTCACCATAGAACATGATGATTGGCCACATGGGAGAATTCTGTAGTTGAGTTTTGACTTCCTTTGGTGCACTTTCTAGAAATGGTCTGAAGTTTAATTCTTGAAGGATGATTCATTATAGCTATTTTGGCTTCATACCATCAAGGTAGGCCCTGGTCAAGGTGACCTCAAGTTGTGGCACTCTAACTGGAGTCTCATCCCCATGCGATTGTTCAGTGGGAACCTCTTCTTTGAGAATATAACAGACAGATTCTATGTTAGGTTCCTCACAAAGAGAACTAGTTGCATGCAAGCCTTCTTCATGCTCTTATGATCATATGCCTCATTCTCATTCAGTTCAAGATCACTTCTCATGAGGCTGTGATTATTCTTCCTCCCTTGGATGTCTTGGTTTTGGTGCCATCTACAATCACAGTGTAACCACGAATTAAAATGTGTGCGGGTTGCCCAAAAATGATAATAAGATACCTTCTCATGATGGTTTGGCTATGACAGTGACACATGAATTCTATTTGATCTAAGATGATTTACGTAAGAAAATTCTTCAATCAACCCTAGGAGACATTTTGATTAACCCTAGGTGTTTGGATTACCCTAGGGTATGTTAATCTTTGATTAACCCTCAGAGGCTTTAATTCTTAGGTGTGTTAAGGAACATTAATTGCTTGGGTTATCGATATTGTTAAGTTCTGGGTTAGCCATATTGTCACATTATACATAGAATCATTAGCACCCACAACATAGAGCATACCTTTGGTAGCAAAAGAGTGAAGGAAGGGGTAGATGTGGGCAAGCAGTAGGAAGGTTAGGTGCTCAAGAAGAAGAGTGGATGCAGAAAACTTAAAAAAATCCCCTAGCATTATTAGCTTATGGACAAAATTCTAAAGCAAAATGCAAATATATATAGTAGTTTGGGAACTGCATCAATGGGGCCATGTAAATGTGATTACGTAAATGTAGGTAGTTGCATATATAGGGCCACATCGATGCAGCTATTCGGCTACATTGACCACTATTTACCAATGAAGGAAAGGCTCAAAACTATGAATTTTAGCATAAAACTAGAGTCAATGAGGGCTTAGAGACCCAAGAACATCATGAAATGAGGTAGAAGGGGTGTCGAGCATAAAAGAAGAGTCGAATCCAGGAGAACATCATAAGATGGAGCTTGGGCAATGGAGACCCTCACGATGGGTAACATAGAAATGGTCACCATATTAGATCAAAGAAGTAGGAGATTAACAAGTAGGACCAATGGATATGCAAGTGGGTCCTCCCCATAGTAGGCTTCAGCCTTGGTTGCCCTTGGACATCCTCAACCTAGGAGTCCATGGGCCCCATAGTTAATTAATGGTCACTGAGGGTTAATACTTGTACCTCTAAGAACTAACCAATGGATTTACATGTACCAGCAAACTAAGATACACAATCGAAACATGAAAATGACAATGATCTAAGAAACAGA
>MNCI01027002.1:139137-154579 GCA_015680685.1 Gnetum montanum
TATGAAAGAAAGTGTAACTTAGTTTCCTGAAACCAAAATGCTAATGTAAGAACTAGATATAATAGGCAACCCATAATGAGCATGCCCTTGTTGGGTGCGACCATCACACCATCACATCTTGTGGTAATAAGAAAACTTTATTAGCAAAAATAAATAGAGGGGAATAACTAAAATAAAATAATAGAGAATGACTAAAGATGGAATATAATCATATATAAAAAAGAGGAAGAGTAGGTAAGAAATGTTAAACATACAAACGATTATGTAAAACAAAAAATGTGTAAAAAAAAATAAAGAAAAGGCCTAAGAGGTTAGGATAATTTTTTTAGTATGGGTAGAAATATCCCCCACCACTAAGCTTGGAGGAGGAGATTCAAAAGATGGAATGGGGCTGACCATTTGAGGAAATGGTAGAGACACTGGTTTGGTATAGTTCATGGAAGGCTTTCAATTATTTTATGTTGATCAATTGTGTCTTTGTTGGGTCTTAAAGTTTGTCTATGAGTAGGGTTCTAGATGGAAAGGTCTCTAAAAAAATATAAGGTCCCTCCCACAGTGTTTGAAACTTGGTCCATTGCGGCACATGTGTGGGATTTCAATAGAGAACCTTATCTCCAAGTTGCAGGTTACCTTCTGAATCTAAGGTCATGATGTTATTTGTAATATGCCCTATGCATGTCATTTAATGATAGGGATACTAATCAATTCTCATCTAGCACATTTAACTTGATGAGCCATTCTCATTGTGCCTAGGATAAGTCAAGACCTAAGTCACTTGCAGTGGATAGTGTTCGGAGTTTTGCCTAAATTGAGAGCATTGGTAGTTTTTCGTACACTAAATTGTAAGGGGAGTAGCCTATAGGATGTTTCTAGGTTGAATGGTAGGCCCAAAGGGCATCATTAAGTTTGTGCTTTAGTCCATCCTATATTTGCTAATCGTCCTAGTTAGGATTTTTGTAATCTCCCATTTTGTGACTTTAGCTTACCTGTTAGCTTGGGGGTGATAGGGTGTTGTTAATTTATGTTCTAATCCCAAATTTTGCATGATTTTAAGAAAGGTAGCATCCTTAAAGTGAGTGCCATTATCTGAAATGAGTGCATGTGGCACTCCAAACCTATTCACGATTTGTTGTTGAACAAACCATGTGGTTGTGGTTGAGGAACAGTTGGTGATAGTTGCCGCCTCTACTCACTTGGTGTAGTAGTTCACCACAATAATGATGTACACCTTCTCATTTAACATGGGTGTGATGAAACCCATGAATTCGATGCCCTAATTTTGAAGCATTCAAGTGGTTGAATCCACTATTTAGGTCCCTCCATTCTTGTCATCATCCCACCATCTCTTTGACATCGATCATAGGAGCGGATGAACCATTGAGCATCTCAGAAGAGTGTAAGGTAGTAGTATCCTTTGAGCAGGATCTTAATGGCCATAAACTGTCCCTCATAATGGCCCCTACAAGGGCCCTCATGCGCATCTTGGAGGACACATAGTTGATTTGCATTAGGGATGCACCATTGAACCAAGCCATCTACACACACCTTGTAAAGGTGTCCATTAATTTCCATGAAGTTCTTGGCCCTATAAAGGAATCATTGTTTCTTCTGATGGTCCAACCCCATTGGTAGCTCTTGTGTAAGAAGATAGGTGAGGATGTCATTAAACCAATTCACTTCTATGGGAGCCTCCTTCGCGATTGCTCCAGAAAAGAGAAGTTCATTTGGAAATTAGTCAGAGAGTTGGCTCTCCTCCATCATGTTGTCCCATCATAATCAAGACAAGTGATCAACAACCGCATTCTTAGTTCCCTTTTTATCTACCATATTAAGATTGAATTCTTAAAGGATCATGAGCCACCATATGACATGAGGGCTCACCATTGGTTTGTTCATAAGGAACCAGATGGCACTATGGTTCATATGCACAAACACCTTGTATCCAAGCACATAGTGGTGGAACATTTCCAAGGAGAACACCACTACCATTAACTCCTTTTTGGTGGTGGTGTAATTTAGCTGTGCATCCACAATACTATGGCTTGCATAGTGGATGTACTATGGATGCTTCTAGTCATCCAACTATGTGAGCATGGCTTCCAACGCATAATTAGAGGCATCTATCATGATGTGAAATGGTTTGGACCAATCAAGGACTCATAGAATTTGAGTCTCTACGAGTTTTTGCTTCAACATTTGGAATGTAAATTCACATTCCCTAGTCCAAATAAATGGGGTGTCTTTCTTGGTCAACTCCACCAATAGCTTGGTGATCTTTGAAAAATTCTTGATGAAGCATCGATATGTCCAAGGAACAACTAGACATCCCTTACAGTTCTTGGTTGGAAAATTCAACCATAAAACCTTCTACACCATTACCGATTTGTTGCTAGAAGATGCTAAGGACAAGGCGTTGGACTAGCCTTATGTTGCTCTTAATGCTGCTCTTAATGATAATAAAGAAATCAATTATTTAAGCTAATTAACAATAAAAATTAAGGTCTAAACTAGCCTACATGTGATGAGTATCTATTCCTAACCTTCCATACATGCCTTGGACTTCACGTAACTACCACTAGGATTACCAAGTGTACCATTATTGGCTGCACCAAATGATAACACTACTAGGTTACCAAGTAATTACACTTAAGCGCTCAAGATTGATCATACTCATTCTGCTTAATGACAAAAAATGATAAAGAGCAATAAATGATAAACATTAACTAAGGAAAATAGTAAGAATTTAAGTAATTAACAATAATGATAAAGCTAAGTGGATGTTCTAATGATGGAAGTAATCTCAATCTTTATTGTTGAACATGTAACATGTCCAAGTACGTGACACTTGAATAAGGATTTCATACAATTACTTAACATCACATTGTAGGCATGCACTGTAAAGAAACTAACAAAACTTCTCTATGTCTACTTCTAAAATCTATTGAAATCTATATGCGAACCATGCACCAAGTGTTGTATTTATAAGCTAGCACAGAAGCGGTGATATCAGATCCTTAATATCAGAGGTTGTGACCGAATATCAAATGCCTTATAACACAAATTTGATATTAAAAATATCTTATATCAGATCCCTATAAAACATGAGTCATTAGATATCATGTGACCAAACACATGATGAGACCCTAGCAACCTATAGAGGCATAAGTGCAGAGAGATGCTACTATGGATACCAACTAAGTGCATAACAAAGAAAAGCAAGTTAACTCTCTTGTTGCCCTAGAAGAACTAGATGGAGATGCATTTATAGTTGAAAAACTCCATTAGAATCATGAATTTCATTCCCAAATTCTTGTTGTTTGATTGGAAGAACTTTTTAGAGTGTAATTACATTCAGCCTTAGCAAAGACACCTAGAAGCGAAGCAACAAACTCCAAGCATAAATAGGACTTAAGGCCAAGAGTTTTTGTTGGATCTCAAAGAGAAGAATATCAAAGTCATAGGAGAAGAACTAGCTAACATTTTTCTTCCACTGCTTCATCTTCATCCTCATGATCATTAGTGAAATTTGATCAAAGGAATCATAAGTACAGAGAACATGATGGGGAAAGATGATAGACTCATGATCAATATGATTATTTCCCAAGGCATTCTAATAAGGAAGATGAGGAACATGAACCACAGAGAAATAGGAATATACAAGAAGAGAGAGGTATGAGCACTAAAGGAGGCATTATTACAATAGAGCTTACAAACCTGATCACTATGATGAACCGCTATTGGCAACTCGCAATATGATAAATGTAAAGGAAGATGTATACATTCCAACCAAGAACATAAGGAATAGACGTATTAAGGGTTAGACATGAATAAAATGCCCAAATTTAAGGGTGGATACAACGTTGATCCACAACATCCCTTTCAAGCATTTCATGATGCCGGTGCCCTATAGAACATAGAAAGTGATTGGAAAAAATTAGAATTATTCCCAACGATACTCGTTAAAGAGGTTGAAAGCTGGTATAGATAATTGGAACATGAATCAATTAGAAGATACATTACCATGTTGGAACTTTTCAATGATAAATACAAAATCTACTCTGAGGTGTCCAATCTTCATAAACAAATCCACAGATGAAAATAAGGGACTTATGAATCCCTTGATGCAACAATGGGAAAATATTATTCACTTTTGTATAGGTGTCCAAGCCATGGATTTTCCCAAAGGGAGAAGCTAAGGCACATTATTAATGGACTGAGAAACAAAATCAAGGAGACCCTTCTAGTTTACGCCCAAGGCAGATTATTAGAGATGACTACCAATTAGATTTAAAGTTATTGATTAAGTGGCAAAGGAAGAAGGTGAGTTAAAGAAGAGAGTATTTTCCAGAGAGTATAATAGAGATCCATCAATAAGGAAACATGATGTATGAGTATGTGATCAACAAGAAGAAGAAACCTTGGATGAGGTGATACAAAAGAAGACACTAACTATTTAGAAATTTGTTACTGACATAAAAGCCAAGCTAGAAAAAATGTGGGATTTTCTCGATGAAAATTTTGCAACAGCTTTGAAAATTATTGAGGAAAGAACTGAGCAGGACTTCAACAAAGGCAAGGATAAAAAGAAGAAAAGAGACTTCAAATGGAAGGAAAAAGTGGCGTTAGTGGTTGAATGTTCAAATACAAGCTTAAAAGACAAGGAAGGATGTGCAGTGTGTCAATATGAACATCCCTAGGGGTGTTTCCCTATAATGGAACATTTTTAGGAAATAGGGTCATATGTACTTAATCTATGATTCATCAAAAAACAAATACCCAAATAGTTACCTTACCCTCTAGGTAACTATTAGCAGGCATTCCAACTAGCCTATTACCCCAGTGGAGCTTATATACAGTGATAGGAGTAATATTATTAATAGTGGCAGCAACAACAATTGTGGGTGATGCCACCACCATGATAGTAGTACCCATATTAACAAGTAGACCCTTATGGATACTATGTCAAGTGTCCAATTTCTCCTAGAAATGTAGTGATATCAAACTCATCAATATTATCCATTGAAGTACCATAGACCTACACCTCCAAGGATGGATGCCAATCCATACGAGCATCAACAAATGACTAATTCCTTGAGTTAGCTTTCCAATTATTTACCACTAGTTCCATCACATGTAATGCAAGGAGAAGTACCATCACAACCATAGCAAAAACATGATGTAAGGGAAATGAATGTACAAAGAGAGGATCATACTAGCAATGTTAAAGAAAAATTGAGGAAATGTCCTTTCTTCATAACAAGTCTTGAAAAGTTTGGTAGAGTTAGAACTTGATTGAATCATGTTTCGTGTACGAAAAATCTTCTTACAAACACTATGCTTCTACCACAGCTTGCTCAAGAATTGAAAATTTTCATGCTAACTAAAGTAATGTCAAACTGGATAAAGGTAGGATCACTTCACAAGAAAATAATTAATCCAAAAGTTCCTTTGATTTATTTACAAGTAGATGGAAATGTACCATGCAAGGCTCTACTAGACTTAGGTTCCAGAGCAAATCTAATATCTCAAGAAACATACAAGGCATGGAACCTACTCCTCCTAAAGAAGTGGAACATTAGGCTGGAGCTAGTAGATCAATCTGTCACCATTCCCTTGGAACAAATAGAAGATGTGGTGATCACTATTAATGGGTGGTCTTATTCAACCAATTTTTTTATGATAGATGTGAAAAATGATGACTAAGAATTTCCTATCATAATGGGAAGGGCATGGCTTAGCATAGTAGATGCTAAGGTAAGTATGAGAGATTTATCTATAGAAATCTCTAAGGAAGACATGCACAGAGCCATACAAACACAAAGTATTCCATGCATTACTAATGATGAAGAAGGGTGTAGTTGTGGATCAACACTTCAAAAAGTCAACACAATCCTTACACTAGCCCACAATAGATATTGAAAACAAGTATGTGCACAAAAAGAAACATGGGCCACTAAATTAAAAGACACCCAATGGCCATTAAATGAGGACTTAAAAGTGTCCAAAATATGCATTGAATAATCTGACCTACTTATTTACTCCTATTCTAAGAAACTGATCCAAACTAAGAAATCATAAGTGGATATCATAAACCATAACCATACACCAACAAATAGAGGAAATAAGGACTTGGATGATCAAAATTCAATTACCATTAAGATTACATGGGACGATAATTGAAAAATAAAGTCACTAAAGCTGGCACAAGAGAAACCTAGAGTGTATGATCTAGGGGACTTATGGTCCATTTTCCAAACACTCATCCATGAGTTTAGTGGTGGGGGAGAGGCCTTATCCTAACTTAGAAATTAATAAGTGATTTTTAACTTTTTTTTTGTTTTGTAATTTTTATGGTTTATAATTTTTGTTATACCTTTTCCTTTTCTCAATACTTTTTCACATTTCTTACTAGTTTTCACATTCTTTGATATCTTTTCATTCTTTTATACTTTTCCATTTCTTAATCATTTGATATTCTTTAATAGTTTTCAAATTCTTTCTCTATTTTTCCATTTTTTCTATGAATTGTATCATTTTCCTTGTACATATTTTTCTCAGTTGTTAATAAAACACATTGAATGAGGCAAGATGTAGTTCCAATAAGGTGAAGATTACTTTATATTATCAAATCATAAGGTACTAATTATGTATACAGTGAGACCACAACATCCATCTACCCATTCCAATAATAAGAAATTTCTTATCATGGCCATAATTATATTCATTTCATAATAAAACTAAAAATAAACCTGTAATCATTATGCTTGGACAAAAGAGTGAAGAACCAAGTGAAGAATGTAAAGAATGTGACATTAAGGGGATTTGTGGATTTTCTTGGATTACTACTATGAGTGCTATGCTGTTACTAAGGATGTATTCTATCCTTGTAGATCTAACTAAAATGGAAGTAAGAGTACAATAAGTGCTACGTTACCATGTCACTAGAAAGACATGTTATCCATGCTTGAAGGTAGTCCTTTGGTAAGGTTGATACAGTTAAAAAATAAAAGACATTCATAGAATAAATTTATGGAGGTCCCATTGGAATGACATGTTACCCATGCTTGAAGGTAGGTAGCTTTTTAGGAATTTCAAAAAAAATAAAGAGTGTAATGGATAAACTCCTCCCTTGAACAACATGCCAAGTGGTGATACTCCTTGCAACAATGATAGTCGTATGATTGTTGTTGTTAGAGATGACAATGATTGCCTTAACCATAGATTATACACAAGAATTCATTATGCTTATGATAAGACACCTCACGTCCCACTTTTGAGCAATCCCTTCTATAGTCCATCTCACCTTACTGTATATTTAATCATAACTTTATTGTTTTGTATAATATAGCATTATTTTCCCAATTTGGCAATACTAACATGTGTGTTTTGCTAGATAGGTATGTTTTACATTTAAGTTCTTATGTGCCTAAGGACATTTTTAGGTATGGTTATACAAGGGTACTAAGGATTGGAACATGCTTTCTGAAGGATCCACTTGTATAACTCTTGTATTTCATACTTGGCAAGTAATTCCACATCATCTTGTGCCTTCTAGAAATGTCAAGAACCAATAAATACTTCCCATATTATCAAATAATTTGTTCATATCTTAGAAACTCAAAGCGCATCTCCTATCCATCTAATAAACTTTTGTTGCCCAAGATTCCTTTTTCATGAACTTTAATTGCCAAATTCTTGAAACATATGCATCATTTATGGCTTAAGATCCTTTGGACACAATTCAAATCCTCCATACATTTCATTTAACTCATTTTTTTTTCCAAAAATCAATGAAATTTTTTGAAAATCCATCAGTAAGGTAAAGAATTGTTAAGAACTTATGTAAACATTCTAATAATCTCAAACCCTTGTTGATTAAAGATGGCCCCAAACACCAAGAGGCCATGGGAGAAGTTGAATAGGGAAACAAACTCCACAAGTAGAACACATAAAGCAGGAGGTGTTGCTATATAGTATTCATCAATAGACTCCTACCACATAGCACTTAGTCCAAGGGAATGTGGAGATTTCACAAGTACCTAAATAAGGACAGTTCCTCATGCTATCACCAAAATGCCTTCAGGCCATTCAAAAACAATCAATCATGTCCATGGTCATTGTGGAATTGAATTTTGGTTCATTCATAGAATTTTTTCTAGAGATAGTAAAGATACAACTTCAAGCACCTTCCTATGGCCCACACTAACCAACAATGATGAATGGTACTTAAGAGAGACATACCAATTTTGGCACAATAAACATGCCAATGCAATGGTCCAAATTGAAGGAGTATCCATTCTTGATTCTATGGAAGCAACTGCTAAGGTTCTTAATTTCTCAATGAAGGGGAAAATGTGGCATAGATCTCCACAAGGTTTGACATTGATGCAAAAAGGCTATGGTTGCAAAGGACATACAAGAAGAAGGATAAAGATTACAATGAGCTCATGTTAGATGAAAAGATATATTTCAAAATTGGCACCTATCATTTGTTTCCCACAAATAGAATTAATAGAATATTCATGTATGTGACTAGGAGAAGTGCTATCGTGATGAGAAAGTTCAATGCTAACATCATGCAGCTTTACTTCCTTGAAATTCAAAGGTAGTTTGAGGAAAAGAAGGCATGGAAGTTGATACTTCTATTCCCTTGCCTTATTAGAAAGCTATGCAACCAAGTTGGAATCCTAGGGTACACTAATGATGTTCTTAGTAAGGCTCAAAGTGCTTCATATGTTGAAATGCTCAAACTAGTACCTCCAAAGAAAGATCAGGTAGAAAAAATAGTGGGCACCGAGGGAACTATAGGCACCACTCTTATCAATAGCATCCTAGCTACTAGTTAGCAATAATAGGCTAGACCTAGTAGTCAATCACACGTTGAGAAATAGAAATAGTAGTAGTAGTAACGGCAAGTTCCATCATTGCCACAAGATTATAAACCATTTATGATCCATTTGTAGCAAATTACTAAAGTATTAGTTAAGGAGCAAGAGAGGTAGCTAATTTATATAAACTAAGAGAGAGCTCCATGGGGCCCATCATATCCATAGATCTAGCTAGTGGGCAAGTGTTGCTACAAACAAGAGAAGAGGATGATTGGATACAAAAAATCTCATAGAATGCTACATTGTTTCAAGTGATGCTTGAAACAAGTGAAGGAGCTACTGTTATGATTATGCAACATCAAGATGCAGTGGGTGTAGGTGAGGTTATCATTGACCATATCAAGGAATCATTCATTGTTCCTATTATACTACTAGTTGATATTTTTGGAGTGAGAGATATTCAAATGCTTATTGGTACCTCAATGAATCCTATTGAACATGAGAACATATTGGACAAACTATAGTAAATAGGATAAGTCATGCAGAATCTTTTTGATATCCCCAATGATATCACTATAGTACAGTTTGAAATGATTACCACCAAAGGGAAGTTGGTCATGGTCAAGACCAGGGCAAAGCATGTAGAAAATGAAGTTCAAAGATTACAAGAAGAGCTTGCCACCTTGAGAGTTAAAAGAATGGATCCAATGCAATTTGTTGCACTAGACCAACTTGAGCTATTTAGAAATGACCATGTGAATAGGTTGATTGATCATAATATGAGGATGGAGAAGAAAAAGGAGAAGGTAGTATGGGATGCATAAGTACCAGAAGCATAGATGTATGCACACGCTAAAGCACTCACTACCCTACAAGAAGAGAATAAATAATTAGCTGCATACAATGCAAGGTTGACCAATGTAGAAAGATAAAAGAATGTCCTCAAGGAGAGCATCTAGCAACTTCAAGACTAATTTGTCCAAGTCAATCAAGACATGAGTCACTTGGCCAGACAAAATAGAACCTTGTTAATGAAAGAAGTCCACATAATCCAACAAAAATATACTATAAAGATCAACATGTGGCAACACACAGCCAAGAAACATGAGCACCTTAAGGAACATTTTAGAGTTTAGGTGAACATGTATAAATAGATCAATGAGAAAGAGATCTAGATGACAAATGATACTATTAGTTCAATCTCTATGTAGAACCCTAATTGGAAGCTAATTCTAGATACTCTTTCTCATGTCCACTAAGTAATAATAAAGAACAAAGACCTGCAAATTAAGAATATGACCAAGTACATGGGATTAGCAAACCTCTGATATGCTAATTTGGCCATGTTAATAGTAAGTAGGTCTAGAAATGAACTAGAACAGTAAGTAGCAATTGTGTATCCTCTATATGAGAAAGAGTTTGTTGATAGAAAAGATGCATTACAAAAGTTACATGTGGCAAACTTAGAATTAGAAGTTGTCAAGGGCAGCTACTAGGGCCAAAAGAATGTAGCAGCTAACATGGCTTGTTAGATGTTTGATTATCAAGAATTAAGAAATATGGTTTGGTCATTTAAAGAGGAAAGGAAGCAGTTCATAACATGGTACATCAAGGCTTGGTAAAAATCTTGGCCCCATGTGTTTTGCCAATCTATCCTCTTGGTGATGCATGTGATGAGAAAATAAATAGGACTAGAGGCCATATGTACAAAATGCCATGCCACAGTAGTCACACTACCATAGAAAGAGAAATCACCATGATGTTCTGTCAGACGTGCTCTAAGATATCCTAGGTAATTTGGAGGGAGATGCACAGGAGCATGACCAAAACGTGCCCACCAGGACCAAAACATTGCAGAATTGGAGGATGGCATAGATTGAGGGTTGAACTCAATATGGTACATATGAAAATCACTTGGCTAATAGTAAGGTCAATTAAGACAGTCATTATTGTACCATCTTTCAAAATTGAGGTTACTGATTTTAACATTAGTGGCTAAGTGGATATAGGGAGAAAGGATTGGTGTCCTAGTAGTTCGGATAGAAGGAGTAGAACAAGTCGTAAACACTCTTTGGGTTATGGATGAACCAAATTGCTATGCTTTAGTTAAAGAGTAGAATTCTTCCCAGCTATTTTTGTGTTGGCTAGTTTCAGCAAAATATTGAGGGAAACTAAGAAAACATTCATGGGTTGTACAAGGACGCAAACACCTAGAAGAACGAAGAGTCCATCCTTTGCCTCGTAACAACTCTGTACAAAACTCAAACAGTAGTAGGACTAGGGAATTGGTATTCTCTTGTTAGAAAATCTGCTAAACAATTTGTATTACCTTCTAAGTATTCACTATCAAATTCAAAATTAGCTAAAAATAAACTCCAATGAATAAGCCTCGTATGAGCCACCTTAGATAGATTTTTGGATTGTAGGTATTTATCAAAATTCTTTAAATCGCTTCTTACAATAAATTGTTTTGGTTGTAAAAACAACTGAAATTTCTCAATACCTTTAACGATGGCAAGAAGCTCTTTATGAGAGCTATGATATTTTTTTTGAGCTTCATTAAACTTTCCTAAAGCATACCTACAAATTCTAATGGTATGATTTTGTTCCTGTTTTAGGGTGGCTCCCCAAAACATTTCAGAGGCGTCTGTTTCAAGAATAAATTTGTCGTCTCCTGGAAGGAATAATGAGGGCAAATGTTGACAAACCTGTTTGATCTTTTTAATAGCTTCAGTGCAGCGATCCATCCATGGTGAAGAATTTTTTTGTAGTAGTTGATTAAGAACATCCCTTTCTTTAGCTATATCTTTGAAGAAACCAGAGGCATAATTAATACATCCTAAAAAACGTTGTATTTGTAATTTATTTTCCAAGACATCAGGAAACTTAATTATGCTTTGTATAATATGAGGTTGTAGTTGGATAATTCCTGCAAAAATTTCTAAACCTAAAAATTCTATATTGGACTGTCCAATCTTCATTTTGGTAGGTGAAAGAACAAGACCATTTTTATCTACTAAATCAGCAAATATTTTTAAATGTTCTATATGTTCTTTAACCGATTTGCTAAGAACTAATATATCATCTATGTATGCTAAAATAAATGGATATGAATGGAAAATAGAATCCATCATTTTCTGGAAAATTGAGGAAGTTGTTTTTATACCAAAGGGTAAAACATTTCATTCGTAGAACCCTCCTGGGACTATGAAAGCGGTTTTCCAATGATCTGATTCATGGACCTGGACCTACCAGAAACCTGATTTCAAATCAAACTTGGAATAGATATTGGTGTGTGGCAGTCGTTGAAACAAATCATCTTTATTGGGAATCGAATGTTGGATAGATTTTATTATATCATTCAAGGGTTTATAATTAACTACTAAACATTTTTTACCCCTGACTAATTCAGCATGCTTATTTACAAAGAAAGCAGTATAGGCAAACATGCTAGTGCTTGGTCTAATTAATTACCTTTGTAAATATTCATGGATTTCTAACTCGCATTCTTTACTAAGGCTAGGAGACATTCCAATATGTTGGGCTGTAGCTTTTACTTTTACACCATCCTGTAAATCGATCCGACACCAATGTTCCTTTTTGTGTCGGAATATTGTAGGATCATCATTAGCAAACTGTAAAAGCTATGTCTTAATATTTTCAAAACTTGGTTGGTGTATCTCAATCTGGTTAACAATCCAAGTTTCTCTTTTCGGATTCTTTTTTGGAATTTTTTGTTGTTTGAACTGCTGTCTAGCATTTATCCTAGGAAAACTATAACTATTAATGCTTGTGGGATGTACCAGCTCTGCCACATATTGCTTAACAAGCATGGATGGTACAAGACCCTAGGATAGAGAAAGAAAAACTTTAGGCATTGCTGAAAAAATACAAATTCAAGAAGCCTGATGATAAAGGGAAGCAACTGATAGAAGACCCACCATCGTAGGGAACCTAATCTACATTGAGCTATTCCAAATTTTCTTTTGTTTTTTCTTATCATGAACTTGTGTCTATTTTATAAAAAAACCACTACAACATTCCGAGTCATGCAAATAGTTAGTCAATCATGTTTAGTCAAATCTACCTCCCAATTTTGTAAGAGACTCTATCCTCCTTTTGTTTTAACTCAAGGATGAGTTTCCACTTAGTTGGGGGGGTATTGTGAAGACAAATTTTGTTGTGATACAATATCATATTTGGGATATCATAGTTATGAATTCGTGGCACATGCTATGTCATCATTAATACAATGTCTTGGGATGTGTGCAGTCCTATAAATACAATACTTGGACACATGATTTGTTAACTTTTCATTCCACTAGTAATAGAACTCTTGCAGTTTCAGTTCTTAGACTTAGACTTAGTGATAGATAGTGAATGCACATAGTGTGATGTGTGATAGTTGAATGGTGTCTTTATTCAAACAAGTTGTGATGGCAATATAGATCGAGACAATTTTCCATCATTGCAGCATCACTTAGTTTCTTATGTTTACTTAGAATAATTTTTACCATTTTATTAGCTTAATATTTACTTTCTCAAGCACTTTATTTTTACTTATTAATAGTAAGTGGTATGGGTATGACTGATTTCGAGCATTAAGTGTGATTGTCTGGTAACCCAAGTAGTATTATTGCTTGGTTCGCCTAGTAGTGTAATACTCGGTAATCTAAGTGATGATTACATGTGTCTAAGGTGAATTTGGTGAATCAGGAATGGTTATCCATCGCTCTAGGATAGAATAGATTTACATTCTAGTTGTTACTTAAGACTTAGGATTTAATATTCCTTTTCACTATGCTTACTCTATCAACACATAGGACTTAAAAAACATTAGTTGATCATATGCCTCACTGGGAGTTAAACTATACATTTACTTTTCACTAACTCAAAGTGGGAAGATAAAGATCTCGGACTTCAACTCAATTACTAGCATAATAACATTGAGCATTTATGGATTACGATCGGGTCACACGTGAACACTTCTGACTTGTATGGTTAGGTGTTGGATTGCTCCACTGCTCATCATTAACCTTAAAACTATTACCAATAGCAATGGCAAAACAAACTATCATGGAGGATGCCACTGCTAAGGAAGTAGTAGTCCTATAGCCAGCTAGACCTTTATAGATAGTGAATTCAACATCTTTTTATCCCAATGTTCTAACTACATATTGTTGGCACATTTGGCCATTTAATGGAGCAACAATTTGTTGAGAAAAAATAATACAAGCAAATGAGCATATTTGTTTTTAACACAACAATCTATCCTACACATTGTTTAGGATGAATAAAGAAATGTTTCCTCCTAGCTTGTATGCATGGGATCGATTTTCCCTAGTCATGTGAGCTTTGGTACTTAAATAACATGAATATTGTCTTTCTTGATGGCAAATTGAAGACATGTTTAGTTCTTGTTGTGAGATTTCTGAATCATTCAATGATACCCCATGTGATGCACTATGGAAGAATTGTGAGGTACTCAAATTCATTAATGCTTTATGTATCGCAACAATAAAGCTTTTGTAAAAAGTCAACCTTGGCCATATTCTAAATTTATGGTACGCCAAGCAGAAGATGAAAATGTACTGCAGGCACATGACGTTATATTAAAGAGGGCTAGGGAGAAATATATGCATAACATAATCACCTTAATCTCTCAATTTCAGAGGCTACCGTGAAAAGCAGTCTTGAGCAGGTGCCGCGTTTCAAGTAAGAAGGATGATGGTTTTACAGGTTTTAATGACAGTAATTGAAGTTGGGTAGCTATAGCGATTCCACTCATTAGTGTTAGTTGTGTTATCTGTAAGCTGCACTGCAGCATCATCGTCAAGAAGCTAACAACCTCGTAATTTTATAGGTTTTGTTTACAAATTAACCTGTATAACACGGTTTGAAAGACCGCCTATAGAACCATCAAAATTCCATGCCTGCACAGTCCGGAAATGGCAGCGAAATGACAGTAAACATCTAGAGACAATTCCCGTTCACGCATTGCGTCGAACAGCTTGCAGACAACATCTTCTCCTTTCTCTCTGCAATGAAATCAATGGTGGAAAGTTTCATTGTTTGGCCTGGGCCATGATAGTCTGATGTGGGCAACGCTCAACCGCGGTGGAAAAGTCATATTCCTGGAAGAGGAGCCCAGTGTGTACATGATATTCTCGGCCTTCGGTGGTGTTATGATGGACATCGCGGCCAATTTCACTCCGTTTCTGCACGGAGCCGGCAACGCCATCGACATGCAGTACAAGAATCCCAAGTTGGCTACGTTAATTATTTGAACATTGCCTTGGGGAGGTCGCCCAGCGAGACGCGAATTGTGGAGCTCGGGAAACTAAATGGGCGTCTGCAAATATTGGTGTTATTGTTTGCGAAAAGTGTTCAAGCGCACATCGAAGCCTCGGTATTCATGTTTCAAAGTTGTTATCTGTTACTTTATATAACTGGACAGATGAAAAAATCAATGCAAAGTTCGACGTTGGTGGAAATGCTGCAGCAAAATACCACAATACGTTCGAAAGGACAGTTGTTCACGTAACTCTTGCAAACATTAAAATTTCTGCATTGCCTTTAACTCAATAAACAACATGAACCTGCCGATGGAAGAG
>MNCI01027002.1:154801-166688 GCA_015680685.1 Gnetum montanum
GTAGTTACAATTAACTACCATGGTGGTTGTAACCACCAAACAATTGTCCATCATAGCACTTAAATCTATGGTGGTTACAACCAACCCCCATAATGTTTGTAACTAACCTCTACTTCTCAAGATGACTGTAACTACTCTGAAGTTACTATAAAAGGGCTTTAAGGGTATTCATTTGGAAGAAACTGGGGGGCAGGAGGGAGGGGTGTGGTGTGGGTGTGGTGTTGTTGGTGGAGTGTGGAGTGTGTGGAGAAGGGGTAGGAGGGGTTGAGGTGGGGTTGTGTGGTGGGAGGAGGAATTAAGAAAAAGATATTGCGGCATGTAAGATGGCTTTTTAATTTATGAATTCAACTATGTTGTTTTAATCCTTTGAGTTCATTTCTTTCCATTTTGTTTTATTTGCTTAGCTAATGCTTTGGATAGTATTGTGCTTGGTATTTAATTTTGGAATTTGTCCTAAGTTGCTTTTATAGCTTTGTTGATGAAGCGCTATATAGTTGATGCGTTCGCATCAACCTAGCCTCATCGACGCACCCTCCATGCGTCGATGTGGTCCCGTTTACGCAGCCGCCTATCTTGGCCTATAAATAAGAGGGCCTTCCACCTCATTTAGGCATCCTTTTGTCATTTGTAGCTAGACTCTTTCAGTTTGTTTCCATAGGAGTTAGAATATTTTGCCAGTGCATGCCCATAGTGTGATGCTTGTAATTGTATGAAACCTTTATTCAAGTGTGACGTACTTGGACGTGCACATGACCAGAAATAAAGATCAAGATTACTTCATCATTGCAGTATTCACGTAGTTTTAATTATCTAGTTTAATTGTTAATTGTTATTGTTATTTATTGCTTTCTTAGTTAATATTTATTTATCATCATTTACTATTCCTATTGTTAAATGCGGAATGAGTATGACTTAATCACGAGCATTTAAGTGTGACTACTTGGTAACCCAGCAACGTACCTAGGATCTATGCTTGGTAACCCCAGTAGTAGTCATGCACGAGGTCCAAGATATGTATGGATGATTAAGGAACAGATACTCATCGCACTTAGGCTAGCTTAGACTCATTTCCTATTGCTCATTAGTTTAATTAATATTATCTTCCATTGTCTCTAGGAGTAGCATTAGTTTAGGATCACATCATACGCCTCACTCTGAACTAAACCATACATGACAAAGCAATACTAGTTCAGGTGGGAAGACAGCGAACTGCGATCAATGTGTAACTATCTAGATACCACAACTAGACTGTCCATAGAGTTAGACCGGATTGTGCGTGAACACTCGTATTCATATGGTTGAGTGTAGGGGTACATCACTGCTCATCATTGGTGCCATTGCCAAGGATAGTGCAAGTTATTTACATTAGTTACATCATACAAGATCACTGTAACAAAGCCTTGACGATATATCTTTAAGAAAAATAATAATAATAATTGTAATTAAATCACACACAAATTTATAGCCATGTCTCTCTCACAAGACTATAATAATGCCACATCCAATGAGGCAATTCATTGGAGAACCAATGAATATTATAACAATGAAGATTGGAGTACGCAACCTAAGGTGGGGGTTTCTTATAACCATAAACAAAGACAACATCATCCCAATGCACGAAAGCATAACTTAGCTAATGACAATGAACCCCTACTAGCCTGTACAAGCTTAACAGAAATACAAGAGGCTATTCGAATAGCTTGCAGGCATCATAAGGAAAGTTGTCTACCCATGCTTGATTTAAACAGCTTTCCCAAGTTTTTAGGAGACTATGATTCAGATCCGCAACAATATTTACAAGCCTTCTACGATGCCTGTACATGGAACAACATTGATAGTGGGTGGCAAAAACTTAAGCCCTTTCCTATGACACTTGTTGGCCAAGCAAAAGTATGGTATATCTCATTAAAACCAAAATCAATTCAACGTTGGCTGACAATGGTAGAAATTTTCAACGAAAGATATAAAACCTATGCGAAAGTGTTAGCCTCGAGGAGACAAACCCAAGAATGGAAACAAGCACAACATGAACCCTTGGACATGGCCTTAGAAAGATATTATGCACTGTTAAACAACTACCCAAGCCATGGTTTCTCTGAGGAAAGGCTAATGTACCATATCATTGATGGACTCCGTAATGAAACAAGGGAGACCCTAGGGATGTACACTCGAGGTCAACTATATGAGCTACGAACCCATCAACTCCAAGAGCTTATTAAGTGAATAGTGAAAGAAGAAGGAGAAATAGCCAAATGGGAGAATGTTGAAAGTTCTCAATAGGACCAAAATCTTAACTCAACAAGGGTCCATGATCATGAAGAGGAGAAATCAACTCACTTCAAAGAGGTGGAATCATCTTTGCCAATCCTACAATTACTAGATGAAATTGAGGCAAAGATCAATAAGATGAAAAACTGGGTATATGAAAGATGTGGAGAATATGCCAACATTATTAGAGGAAAAACTATGCCAAATTGAGAAATAGGATAGGACACCACGCGATAATCAAAACAAAAGGTAGAAGATAATAAGGATAAGAACTCACCTGCCAATCATATGTATCAATGTAATATTTTCTTGTACGATCACCCCAAAGGTCAATGTCCAATCTTGTCACATTTACATGAGCATTGGGGAGGAATGTTACATCCAGAGTAAGTACAAAAATACTGTGTCCAACCACAGTGGCAAAAACCTCAGTCGTGGGGGAGGCCACTGCCAATTGGACCATACCCTTCATATGTCCCAGTGCCAAATGCTTATTATGTTCAACACCCTATTTATCCAACAAGATCAGCATCCTCTACCTCACCTCATTGTTATCATTCTCCCGAATACTATCCACCCATGTCCTCTCCAACAAAATCTCCACCTCATGTGCCTTACACTTCTTCTCAACCTCAATATTCTCATACTTCATCTCCTTCTACATCACCGCCAGCTATGCCAGAAGATTTTGCACCACAGCACCAACCCACAAACGTTACTTGTGTTGCTACTATCAACAGCAATGGAGGTCCTTCACAACATCAAAGGCATTCCTTCTTTAGATGTGACTATCGAAAGCGATACCACAGTTCAGAAACCACCACATACGCCAACTCAGCACAAATCCAACACTGTGGTGCATCTTCCTCTTCAAACCCAATGCCTCATATTACCTTATCAAGGCCACCACCCTTATGAATATTGCCACATGGGGAGACATGTTGATCCTTGCATACCATCTTATGGTCACAAGTACCATAGTGGGTCAACTCCTTATAAATTAACCACATCTTATAACTTGCCCCACTATGTCAACTCTAATTAAGTGTGTGAACCCTAATGAGGTAAGTATGACCAAGTCCCAATATTTCCAACATGCAAGGATCCCCACCTTCCATTTATTAATTCTAGCCATGCTCAACCATTTAGTTATAAGGGGTATCCTCCATTCTAACAACATAGAATTAATAAATGTTTTTCTATTTCTTTAATTTTTCAACTTTTTATTTTCCATTTTTTCATCCTTTTAATTTATTGTTTTATCTTTTTGTCTTTTTATCATTTTATGAGTAATCTCATCCATGAATAAAATACTCATGTGGCTCGTTGGTTGAGGTGTTATTCTATGCTATTGAGTTTTGGACGATTAATTATTTGGACAGTGAGCCCATTACACCCACTCAACCATTCTACAAATAAGAGGTTCTGTTCAAGGGTACAGTGATATTCTTGACATTTCTTGAAACTTAAAATTAATTCTATTTTCATTGTATCCAGAATGAAGAAGGATGGACCAAGAGGGAATGATTGGGGTGTGACATCAAGGGGACTTGCAGATTCTCTTTGGTGATGTTTGTGGGAGTTATCATGCAATGTGGTTACACTAAGATCCTTGTAGATCTAATAAAAAATGGGAGTAAGAGTAATAAAAAAGGCACTCAAAAATCAAATGTTGTTCTAGGGGATCACACTAGAAAGACATGCACCCATGCCTGAAGCTTGGTGATTTCTCTGGATTCAGTAAAGTTCAAAAAAGAAAAGAAAAAGAAGAAGAAAAGGTGCCACAAAACAAAAGTCACTCCTCCCTTGAATAAAACTCCAAGTGATCATACGCCTTGTTGTTTTGGTACTCTCATAGTTGTTCATCATGGGATGAAACAATGCAGTGTCACTAATTAGAGGAATGGACTTGGTCCTAATCTTTGAATGATGGGTTAATGACACCTTAATCATGCTTTACATGCAAGATTCATTGTGCCCTGAGTCAGCTACCTCACGTTCCAATCTCTGCAATCCCTTCTTCGATTCATCTCATCTCGTTGTTCTTGTATTTGTGACTTGTGTCTTGTATAGCATTGAATTCATACCTCATCATGGTGGTATCAACATGTGTGTGTTTTGTTGCATTGGTATAGATTACATTCAACCCTTATAATGCCTACAAACATCTTAAGGTATGGTTACACAAGGGCATATAGGTTGGAACCTGCTTTGGGGAGGACCCACTTATGTAACTTTTGTAATTTGTACTTGTTGCACAACACCACATCATCTTATACCCTCTGAGTATTTCATTTCCAAACCTATTCTTTCCTTTGTCATCATTTTATCAAACGTTCCTCAAAACCAAGTTTGACATTAAACTTTTAGGGCAACTTCCTTGAAAAATTTCTAACTCTAAAATCACACTAAGTAAAGAATGAAACATTTATTAATGGCAATGAGTAAGGTATGAAATCACTGAAGTTTTATCAATAACCGTACTAACAATTGATATTTATGTGATTATAGATGGCCCCTAAAAGAAGACAACAAGGAGGACCTTCTCAAGCATGCAACCGAATGACCTGGGAGAGGTAGCGGCCAAGGACCTCATGTAGAACATGTAGAGCAGAAGGCACTCATTCAGCATCCATCATGAAACTCCTATTACTACATAATCTATCCAAGAAAAGGGAGGAGAGGTCAAGGCCTGAGCCTATGAAGAGGAATGATGGCTATTTGTGGCATGGCATGTCAAGGCCAATCAAGTGTTCCTGTAGCTGCCATGTCCATGAAAAGTGTCGATCCCATCAAACATTGGAACATCAGCATGGATGGCTCATAATCCTCAATTAGAAGAGGAGAAACGTCAGGTGCTTCTTCAATGGTATCAATCTCAGAAGCCTGACACGCAGGACAAAGGAAAGGCACCCATGGAGAAGCCACCACTACGAGAACCCCATGAGTTCCGCAAGTTTGGTCTTTTGTGTCTGTGTCTAAATTTTTTTTAATGCTCCACTACAACATGAATAAATTTCTAGTCAGTCAATAATCCCATACCTATTCACTGTGTATTTAATTGAGCTTGTTCCTCACTTTCTTTAACTCAAGGAAAAGTTTTTACTCAGTCGTGGGGGTATGATGAAGTGCTATATAGTCAATGCATTGACTAGGCCACGTATATAGGGCCCCGTATACGTGGTCGCATCAACGCGGCCCCGTCGACACACCCTCCATGTGTCAACATGGACCTGTTTACAAAGCTTCCTATCTCGGCCTATAAATAAGAGGTCCTTCCACCTCATTTAGGCATCCTTTTGTCATTTGTAGCTAGACTCTTTCAGTTTGTTTCCATAGGAGTTAGAATATTTTCCCAGTGCATGCCCGTTATGTGATGCTTGTAATTGTAGAGATCTTTATTCGAGTGTGGTGTACTTGGACACACACATTACCGAAAATAAAGATCGAGATTACTTCATCATTGTAGCGTTCACTTAGTTTTAATTGTCTAGTTTAATTATTAACTTTTATTATTATTTATTGCTTTCTTAGTTAATATTTATTTATCATCATTTACTATTGCTGTTGTTAAATGCGGAATGAGTATGACTTAATCACTAGCATTGAAGTGTGACTACTTGGTAACCCAGAAACGTACCTAGGATCTACGCTTGGTAACCCCAGTAGTAGTTGTGCATGAGGTCCAAGATGTGTACGGATGATTAAGGAACATATACTCATTGCACTTAGTCTAGCTTAGACTCATTTCCTATTGCTCATTAGTTTAATTAATATTATCTTCCATTGTCTCTAGGAGTAGCATTAGTTTAGGATCATATCATATGCCTCACTCTGGACTAAACCATACGTGACAAAGCAATACTAGTTCAGGTGGGAAGACAGCGAACTGCGATCAACGTGTAACTATCTAGATACCATAACTAGCCTGTCCATGGAGTTCAACCGAATCGTGCATGAATGCTCGTATTTGTATGGTTGAGTATAGTGGTACCTCACCACTCATCATCTATTTTTGCATAATATTAAACTCCTATTATGATTTTTCATAGAAGAGCTTATGTTTTTGGAAAGCCTCAAAAGCAATTTAATAGTAATGTCTTAATAAAATTGCTTGTCTTAAGAATAGAGAATCTAGGAAAATATTTGGTATTTTGATGGGACTGAAATAGATTCTTTATTCTTTAAAGTTTATTGCGTTTGTATTGCAATAAAGAAAGTGTTAAATTTTTTGAAAGCTCTGTTGAATGCAATCTTTGACAACTATTAACTAGCGAAAATAGAGACTCATACTTTGTTGTTTATGCAACAATTTTTGGTGCTATAATAAGATTTTCTTTATGAAATTTCTTGTTGAGTTTTGAAAGTTTTAATAGTTTGTAGTTATTGAATTAGAAATAGATTTATTATGAAGTGTTTACTTGTATCAATTTATCTTACTTAAATATTTGAGGCTTCACACAAATCTTCTTTCTTTTCTTTTCTCTTACTAAGTCCATTGAATCTTGCTCTATTTTTAGTTTTCTTGTGGAACTTTCTCTCTAGAGAAAATTAAGAGTAGATTAGTAGAATTATGTTAAAATGTTTTTACAAAATTTTATTTGTTACAAGTAGTGTACTATAAGGACTATATAGATTAAGTGATTGGACAAAATAGGAAACCTTCAACAATTCACGGTATTTGACAAAGATAGCTAAATTTCTTTTATGAAAGCCAATTATAGTTTCATACATAGCCCAACCATCTCAACATTTGCAACAAAAAACACATATAATTAGTTCATTTCATAACTACTGAGTCTATTTGGAGCTATTTGGGCCATGGTGTTGTCAGAGACCAACAAGCACCTAAACTCTATTTGAAGAACACCTTTGATCCTATGACTCCTAAGGTCATGAGACTGTGAGGCCACCCCAATGTTGGTGGTCTGGTCCCAAACATTTGCCAACACCTATGCCTTTAGTCACTAAATTATCCTTCTGAATACGATCAACTCATAACATGTCATGCAGAATCACCATCTTATGTCTCTCACCAACCATTACATCCTCCTTAGCACTTTCATATACCTCTTCCATCTTGCCACCCCCATTCATATAGGGATAACTGCAAATACAACATCAAGGCCATGGATTTATAGAACACTGCCATCTCCATTACATTCTCAACCTCTTTGAGCCTACACTGAAGCTCTTGCATAGCTTCATATCTTGTAAGTGTCGGGTTGAGAAATGTGGGGTTGGCAATTTGGGCTCTTAGTTCAGCAACCTTCACAGCTAAGCATTCATTTTGCTCTCTAGCTATTTTGAGTTGCCCCTCCAATATGAAGTTTTTGTACCTTACCTCTAGTAGCTATGACTGGGTTGTAGTGATTTTATTTAGAAGGTCAAAGACATTTGGAAGCAGTTGCTTGGTCCCCACTAATCACTTTAGCAATTCCTTATGCTACACTACACTTATTCTAGCACTTATAGTTCTCATGGACGTCTACTCATCTTTGAGTGTATTGATGTCTAGTGTAGATGTTGTCAATGTGTTGAGCATTTCAGCAATCCTATCAGTGACCACTTCTACTATTGTTTTCTACCCCTTGTGTTGCATCACCAAAATAATTGCCCCTTCACCCTTCTCCAAACGCACTAAGAAGGTTGTAGCATTTCTAGAAATTTCTAGGTGGCTTTGTTCTATGAGACATACTGTGATCTCTCTAGCACTCAAATTCAACCTTTTGGGTTGAGAAAATGGTTTTGCCCTCATCCACTAGACAAATTTTTCGAGCCACATCATTAAGGTGACTCATGGCTAGTCTATATACAGATGGGTCCCCACCACTCGTGCCTACTCTTTGTTCTTGTTCACTTAAAAGCCATTCTTTGTATTTACGTAACCATTGGGTAGTTGTAGTGATGTCTGGCACTATTTTTTGAGTGGTAGGTGATGGTGATCACTACTCCACTTCTTGAATTATAGTTGCAGACATTTTATTCTTCATCATTTCCGCCTAGTTGGTAACTAGAACAGTTCTAACATCGTCATTGGTGTAATGGACTATCCCTCCCCTTTGACAAAGTTTTCCAATGAGGCATGGGAAGGGAGTGCCTTCCTTCCACATTCATTTTCTTTAAAACACTTCTTCATCTCTAGATAGATTAGTTAAGGTTAATTAGGAATCTCCCATTTAGAGTAGCACATGCCAAGTAGAGAAGGTAGTGATTTTTCTTGGTCTCACCATGGGATTAAGGTGGAAGGCTGCAATATTATAATGGATCCTCTCTGCTAGTGTAAGTGCACCAAACTCCTTATAGTCAACACCATAACACTATTGCACCCATTGTTTTCTTGATACACATATCCACCTACATTGGGATCTCAGTAAGGTTCATCCTTGTTTTAGGTAACCCAACTACTGTAGCAATGGCCTATGCCAAGTAGGACATTGAGATGTCCTTAATCTTTACTGTTGCTATAGGTTGCCTATTATTCTAGAACAAAAATGGCTCTCCCATGTATGACTCCCTAGTGGAAGTGATGATTGGCCACATGGGAGAGGCCTTTAGCTGGTCCTACACTTCTATTGGTGTATGCTCCTAAGAAAGGATCAAAGTTTAACTCTTGAAGCATCGATTTTTGGACCTCCTTTGATTTGAATTAATTTAGGTAGGCCTATATTAAGGTCACCTCGAGGCTTTTTGGTTGCGTAGATGCATCCTCTTAATGGAAGTGTTCTATTGCCAGTGTTGCTAATTCTGGAATCTATTTGATAAATTCCACTTTTACCTCCTCCTTAAGAGGACCTATGGCATGGGTTGTGAGTAGTTCTTCTTGTTGGGGCTATTCTTGGCCTCTTCCTATTCTAAGCTAGTTTTCCCTTGGTTGGGACAGTCTTGCTTCTTGTGTGTGCTTTCCTTTTGGTGCCATCTGCAATTACAATACATCAATGAATTAGTAGATGTAATGTGTAACTTTGAAGTTTTTGAATAAATTTTCTCATTAGTTAGTTACACTTTGGCTAAGGTTGGACCATGGAAAATTTCTTATTTTATTAATTATTTATTATAATTATCACCAGAGCTTGTTGGAAAGGTTTAACTCTTGTAATTTAGTGTTTAATAGTTGATTTTTAGTTAAAAATTTATTGTAATTTAGTCATGTTATTTAGAAGATCAAAGACTTTCGGAAGTAGTTGCTTGATCCCCACCAATTGGTCCAACAATTCCTTATGCTACGCTACACTTATTCTACCACTTATAGTTCTCATGGACATCTATGCATCTTTGAGTGTAGTGATGTCTAGTGCAGATGTCATCAGTGCATTAAGCATTTTGGAAATCTTGTCAGTGACCACTTCTGTTATTTTCTGTCCCTTGTGCTACATCACCAAAACAATTTCCCCTTCACCCGCCTCCAAGCGCACTGAGAAGGTTGTAGCATTTCTAGAAATTTCTGGGAGTGGTTGTTGTTCTGTGAAACATACTATGACCTCTCTAGCACTCGAATTCAACCTCATGAGTAGTTGCATTCTTTGGGCTGAGAAAATGGTTTTTCCCCCATTTAGCAGATTGATTTTTTGAGCTACCTCATTAAGGTGACTCATGGCTAGTCTATATACAAATGGGTCCCCACCACTCATTCCTGCTCTTTATTCTTATTCACTTAAGAGCCATTCTTTGTATTTTCATAACCATTGGGTAGTTGTAGCAATGTCTGGCACTATCGTATGAGTGGTAGGTGGTGGTGGTCATTGCTCCTCTTCTTGAATTGTAGTTGCTGACATTTTATTTTTTATCATTTCCACCCAATTGGTAGCTGGAATAGTTCTAACATCATTGTTGGTGTAATGGACTATCCCTCCCCTTTGACAAATTTTTCTGATGAGGCATGGAAAAGGGAGTGTCTTCATTCTACATTCATTTTCTTTAAAGTACTTCTTCATCTTTAGATAGATTAGTTGTGGAAGGTGGATCAAGAATCTCCCATTTAGAGCAGCACATGGTCGAGGAGAGAAGGAAATGATTTTGCTTGGTCTCACCATGGGATTAGGGTGAAAGGCCACAATCTTATAATGGATCCTCTCTACTAGTGTAAGTATACTAAACTCCTTGCAGTCAACACCATAATACTATTGCATCCATTCTTTCTTGATACTTAGATCTACTTGCATCGAGATCTCAGTAAGGTTCATCCCTATTTTAGGCAACCCAAGTGTTATAGCAATGGCCTATGTTAAGTAGGACATTGAAATGTCCTTGATCTTTACTATTGCTCTAGGTTGTCTATTATTCTAGAACAAAAATGTCTCTCCCATATACCACTGCCTAGTGGAAGTGATGATTGGCCACAAGGGAGAGGCATTTAGCTGGTCCTACTCTTATGTTGGTGCATGCTCCTATGAAAGGATCAAAATTTAACTCCTGAAGCATCTATTTCTAGACCTCCTTTTATTTGAATTGATTTAGGCAAGCCTCTGTTAAGGTCACCTCGAGGTTTGTTGGTTGTGTAGATGCATCATCTTAATGAGAGTGTTCTATTGCTAGTGTTGCTAGTTCTAGAATCTATTTGATAAATTCCACTTTTTCCTTCTCCTTAAGAGGACCTATGGCATGGGTTGCAAGTAGTTCTTCTTGTTGGGTCTATTCTTGGCCTCTTCCTATTCTAAGCTAGTTTTCCCTTATTTGGGATGGTCCTACTTCCTATGTGTGCTTTCCTTTTGGTGCCATCTGCAGTTACAATAAATCAATGAATTAGTAGATGTAAAGTGTAACTTTAAAGTTTTTGAATACCTTTTCTTGTTAGTTAGTTACACTTTGGCTAAGGTTGGACCATGGTAGATTGCTTATTTTATTATTATTTTATTAATTATTTAATATAATTATCGCTAGAGCTTGTTGGAAAGGTTTAACTCTTGTAATTTAGTGTTTAATAGTTGATTTTTAGTTAAACCTTTGTGGGAGTTAGAAAAAAGCATGAAAAAATTTTTGTGAAAAATGGTACATTTGTGGCCCCCATGACAAAGAGCTTACCTTTGGTAGCGACAGGTTCAAAGAACAAAGTGATTTGGATAAACAGTTTGTGAGTTATGGGCTCTAGAATGTTCTGGGCTCTGAAAAATTGAAAAACTCCTTTGGCGTTTGTGAGAAAATGTAAAATTTTCTAATTAGGGTTGCACCTATTTATACTATTTTTGTACCACATTGACGAGTCCCTCTATATGAGGCCTATCGGCCAAAATTTTCAAACATCAATATCTTAAAAAATATAATGAATTTTTTAATGAAATTGGAATCCCAAAAATATCAAGAATATGATAAAATCATTAAAATGATCTTTGAAAGCTCAAAAATTAAAAATGTTGATGGAGAACATATTTAATGAATAAAATATGTAAAGAAGCACATGGTCTGATGTGGAAGATGGGTGTACAAAAGATTCCAATTGCAAGAATGCCTAGGCATAAGGTACTTAATGAACTTGACCAAGGGATATACAAGTGTATCCTCCCTATAGTAGGCACATGCCTTTTATTTTTCCTTGCATAACCTCAACCTAAGGAGTCTGTGGGCCCTAGAGGTGACTAATGGTTGACAAAATTTAAGGACCAAAACTCGAAAGATTCTACCT